>WBNM01042374.1:225194-270922 GCA_013399055.1 Ramphastos sulfuratus | reverse complement strand
TGCTTGAATGTGTCCAGAGGAGGGCACCAAGGCTGGTGAGGGGGCTGGAGCACAAGCCCTATGAGGAGAGGCTGAGGGAGCTGGGGTTGTTCAGCCTGGAGAAGAGGAGGCTCAGGGGAGACCACATTGCTCTCTCAAACTACCTGAAGGGAGGTTGTAATCAGGTGGGGGTCGGTGTGTTCTACCANGTTCTTCATAGAAATTGTGATTGGCCATTGGAATGGGGTGCCCAGGGTAGTGCTGGAGTCATGGTCCCTGGAGGTGTTCAAGAAAAGACTGGATGAGGCACTTAGTGCCATGGTTTAGTTAATTATAAGGTGTTGGGTGATAGGTTGTACTCAATGATCTTGAAGGTATTTTCCAACCTGGTTAATTCTGTGATTCTGTCATACTGATGTTATTCATGAAAATGTTTAGAGCTATTAAAGAAAACCTCAGTATTAAAGACTAGCAATGCAACTTTGGTATTTAGCATTTTCCAGAGACACCACAGGTCTGGAACTCAAAAAAAAGCCTCCAGCATTCGAACGATTTTTCCCTGTTCCCAGGGTCATATTCTCTCACTAGCCTANTTAATTCTGTGATTCTGTCATACTGATGTTATTCATGAAAATGTTTAGAGCTATTAAAGAAAACCTCAGTATTAAAGACTAGCAATGCAACTTTGGTATTTAGCATTTTCCAGAGACACCACAGGTCTGGAACTCAAAAAAAAGCCTCCAGCATTCGAACGATTTTTCCCTGTTCCCAGGGTCATATTCTCTCACTAGCCTACTGCAGACCTCCTGCTATCCAGTGTCTGGAGCTTACATCCCCAGACAGAAATTATATCCAAGCCCAGAGGTAATTGTCTAAATTCCTTCTATAGTTATAAAGAGAAATAAATGTTTCAAAAGATAAAAACACCTGAAATGCTGGGAGATACAGGAGCTGTCTAGCAATAGCTGGTAGGGAACTGTCTCTGAGCACTTAACCTTCACCAGGGAACTCCTTGGGAGCTGGTCTACTTCAAGAGTAGAACACAACCACTGTTTTTCTCTTGAAGCTGACAGATTTTGAAAATAAACTTTAAAAATATAATTTTGCTCCTATATATAGTGACTTTGCACTTAATTAAGGGCTTGAATCATTGATACAAGCCTTTTTTTATATGCCTTTTTTTTTTTTTTTTCCAGTTGGGAATGCCTCTCCCATTCCAGTTGTAAAGGTGCATGTGATAGCAGAGCCCTGACCTCAGAAATGGAGCTATTTAGTGCAAGATCTGGTCCTAAATGTCACACTGCCTCTTCAGTCTGTCTTAGCACAGAATCAAAAGGAAAAGCAGGGGGCAAGCAGTAACAAGTGTGCTTCATTCCTCACTTTAAGGGCGAGTTTTCCTTTTTATGGGGACATCTTTCACATTATTTACTATTGGAGTCTGATATCCTTAATGGTATCTTCTTTTACCAAGAGAACAAAGTATGCTGTAAAAAAGCCAGTTCTTTGCCTGTTGCCACTGCCAGCTGCACACAAGTACAAAATTACAAAGCACTCACTTAGATGAAGTGAATACTTCATTAAACAATTAAGCAATAAGGCAGAACAAAGGCTGTGGTTTCCAGGCCTTGTTCTGTAATTGTATCCTACAGCATTAGCAGAACCAATGCTCAAGCATAGGGTTGCAATTTGGGGCTAGGATTATCCTCTAATAGCCTTGTCCTGTGGGATTAGAGGATTGCCATGATGGAGAATGTTTTTTATCCATTGATGGCAACATAAAATACATGATTTGTGCTTAAAGGTCTGGAGGTGAGGATTTCCATTCCTTTCTCCTTCTTTCATCTCCTTGCTCTAACACCTTGATTAGAAGCCTTTATCTCTGCTTTCACTTTCCAAACTGTGAAGGTTATCCACTAGCCCAGTTTCTGTGAGGGCATAATACACAGAAACACAGCTCATAAATAAATATTACTGAGTGTCCCCAAATATGCTGTGCACACTTTGAGCCTGCATGACACTCAGGATGGAAAAGGTGCAAGGCACGGTGTTGAAAAAGGATAAGTTTGTGCTGATTTTTTCAGTTCACCTCATACAGCACATGCTGTATGTGCAGGTCAAACTGAGAGGCACCTACCAAGATAAGGCAGATGCAGGTTTAGATGGCTGATAAGCAGAAGTTGCTTATATTGCAGATGGAATTTAAATGTCTAAAGTCCATCTACATTCTGCTACAGAGGTCTAAACTCCTTTCTTCATTTAGTAAAGACCTGATTCAGCTCATAATGAAATTATCAGGGTTTGTTCCACTGACTTGAAGCTGACCCTGACACAGCCCACAGCCAAACCAGAATTCCTTGACAGAACAGATACAGAACATTCTGGATGACAGTGGCAAGTCTTTCCCTCAAACATCACATATAAGGAGTCCATCCATACTGCTCTGCTTCTCCATAAATCATTCATCTCCACTGAAACTGAAAATAAAGCTCATCAAATGCAAACCACAGCTCAGTGTATGACAGGACACCCTGTCCTTGGGAGCTGGAATTAAGATCATCCAGAATCATATCATGGGCCAATGGAACACCATTAGATGAATTAACTTTCAGTTCTACTAGGAATCAAACCAGAAATGTAAAAAAAAACCCAAAAAACCAAAAAAACACACCCCAACAAACCAAATCATAAAGTCCCACATTTTAAAAAGACAAATTTATTTCCAAGCATATAGAATTTATGCTCTCTTAGAATAATTTTTAAAAAATTTTATTTATTTCCACTTGCACTCCTCTCCTTTGGAAATAATATGATTAATATTTAATTCAATTTAGTGACATATGTCTTCATTTCCCACAGGAAAATAAGTTGCCTCTATTTCAGACTAGCTGTCTATAGTAATGGGGATGAATGGGAGAACAAACGACAACTAAATGTCAGAAAACTTATGTTTTAAATCACAGAAGCCAAGGAACAGCTATTAGGGATGCTTTTGTATTGCATTAATGCTACTGGAGCCTACTAAATCTGGGGCACTTGCAGCCAGGTACTGCAGAACCAACAGAAGGCTGTCCCATGCCTCTCTGAACTGACAAAATATAAAGAAAGGGAAGTATTTGCTCTAAGATCAGGATCTGCTACAGGAAAAGACAAAGGACTACATCCAATGAAGGATTTAGGAGCTGATACTAGAATTTCAGTGAAACTCATGTACTGAATGCTAAAAAATACAAGCCAGCTCTCCTTTCTCTCCCCAGCTGGACTGCAGACAAACCCTGAAGACAGAACAACTCATAAAGTAACTTCTTCCTTGTCTTAGTTTAGAGTGAGGCAGATGTTCTTTTACCTCTTCCTAAAGGGGTAAAAGAAAAATGCACCTAGCCTCAAATTATAACAATCCTCTGTAGAGTTCTCCTTATAGCTGCAAATCTTGTCTCAGCTGTGAGGTGCACTAACACCTTAAGTAATGAGAGGAAAGAAATTAAGTCAAACTTACTAAACAAGTCAGTAGTATGCCTATCAGATTAGGCTGTGGCGCTACCAACAAGGAAAAAGGACATGGCTGGATACAGAGAGAAGGCAACAGGAAGTCCTAAAGACAATATGGAAAGTTCTAGGGAAAGAAGGCGGGTCAAGAAGCACTGGTGGGATAGGGTAATGGTGGAGCCNCAGCAAGCCTATGAGTGAAGTAGACATCACCACTGTTTTCTTTTCACAGCCTAATATAATTTTCTCCATTAAAATATTCCAATTAGTCTCAAACCAGCACACATGGATACCGAGATAGAATCATAGAATCATAGAATGGTAAGGTTGGAAGGGACCTCAAGGATCATCTAGTTCCAACCCCCTGCCATAGGCAGGGACACCTTCCACTAGCACAGGTCACTCAAGGCCTCCTCCAACCTGGCCTTGAACACCTCCAGAGAGGGAGCATCCACAACCTCCCTGGGCAACCTGTGCCAGTGCCTCACCACCCTCACTGTAAAGAACTTCCTCCTAACATCCAGTCTAAATCTCCCCTCTGCCAGTTTAAACCCATTGCCCCTTGTCCTGTCGTTACAAGACCTTGAGATGGACTCAGCAATTCAGGAAGGAAGTAAGGTACTTAAGATAGAAGAGGGCAGAGGTAAATCTGAGTATCCAGAAGACAAAAGGAAGGCTGTGAAGACCAGCTGGAGAAAAATTAACAACCAACAGTTCTTAATGCCTCCAGCTCTGCTTCTGTACAGGTACAGAATGACACTGGCCACAGCAGTTTCAGGGCTACTTCTCAACTAATTTAGAACATAACCTGGAAATCAGATATTTTTCTGGCTTAATGGCAAACAGGACTAAATGCTAAAGCTGTTCCTAGAGAGTGCCCAATAAATGCTGACTGTCTCTGCTCACCACAGATCCTGTCTGGGCCATTTTTTACAGCAAGTTGATGTTATCTAAAGTGCTTATCTACAAAGTTTCAGTCTGGGAGACTCAGTTGTTTCTGAACCATCAGACTGTTCAAATTCATCTCTCACTTGGCACACCCTAATCACTCAGGAGAGGAATGGAATGGAATGGAAGTTGCTCTCTGCAGCTCAGAGATATCCCTGTCCCTACAGCACTGTACTGGAACCAGTGCTGTTCAATATCTTCATTAATTATATTAACAGCAAGATTAAGGACACCCTCAGTGAGTTTGCAGATAATACCAAGATGAGTGGTGTAGTTGAAAAGACTGAAGGACAAGATGGCATCCAGTGGGAACTGGACAGACTGGAGTGGTGGGCTGAGTAGAATCTCATGAGGTTCAATAAGGTCCTGCACCTAGGTCAGGGCAATCCTCCGTATCAATATAGGCTAGGGGATGATGAAATTGAGAGCAGCCCTGCAGAAAAGGACTTGGGGGTACTGGTGGGTGAGAAGCTGGACATGAGCCAACAATGTGCATTTGCAGCTCACAAGGTCAGTTGCATCCTGGGCTGCATGAAAAGAAGCGTGGCCAGCAGATTGAGAGAGGTGATTTTGCTATTCTGCTCTGCTCTGCTCTGGTGAGACTTCACTTGGAGTGCTGTGTCCAGCTCTGGGGCTGCAGCACAAGAGAGACATGGACCTGCTGGAGCAGGTTCAGAGGAGGGCTACAAAGATGATCAGAATGCTAGAGCACCTCTTCTATGAAAACTGAGTGAAAGAATTGAGGCTGCTCAGCCTGGAGAAGAGAAGGCTCTGTGGAGATCTTACAGCTACATTTCGCTATCTAAAGGGGACCTACAGGAAGGCTGGGGAAGGACTGCTTAGAAGGCCTTGTAGGATGAGGACAATGGTTTTAAATGAGAGCAGAGTAGATTCCGGGTGGACATATGAAAGAAATTCTTTACAATGAGAGTTGTAAAATACTGGAACAGGTTGCACAGGGATGTGGCTGAGGCCCTGTCCCTGGAGACATTCAAGGTCAGACTTGGGGCTCTGGGCAACCTGACCTAGTTGGAGGTATCCCTGCTCACTGCAGGAGTTTGAACAAGATGCAGATGCCAATGCAACCTGTGAATCTGGTTACAAGATTGATATTGTTTCCCTAAACCTAGAGTTTGGGGAATGATTATATCTCTATTTCTGCTAGTAATGCCGCTGTGGATGCAGCCTAGGATCCCATTTGCCTTCACTGCTGTAGCAATGCACTGATGACTTGCATTCAGCTTGTTGTCCACCAGGACCCCAACTTTCTCTCAGTAAGGCTGCTCCCCAACCACATAGATCCTGGCCTGTACTGGGCTCCTGTTATGGGGTTAGTTATGTTGTCCCTTGCACCTGTTAAACTTCATACAGTTCTTGCCAGCCTGCTCATCTGGCCTGTCCAGCTGTCTCTGTAAGATGTTTTTTTTCCTTTTCATATATCCATCTCAGCACTCGGATTAGTGTCATCAGCAACTTAGTGCTTCCAATTCCATAGGATCATAGAACGTTTTGAGTTGGAAGATACCTTTAAAAGTCATCTAATTCAATCCTCCCTGTGGTGAGCCAGGACATCTTTAACCAGGTCAGGTTGCTTAGAGCCCCATGCAGCTCAGTATCCATCCTTGGGAGACCCTACTTGTGACAAATGCCAGCCTAAGTAAAGACTACTGATAACCACTGTCTCAGTGTAGCCTGCAAGCCAATTTCTTACCCATCTTGCAGACCACTCATCCAATCTGAGTCTCGCTGGTTTGTCTCATTTTAATCTAGATCACTACACTGGTATGACTGGACAGCACCACAAAAAAACACTGAATTGGCATGAGAAAGGCAGCAGTGACATCTGGGCTGGGATGTCAGCCTGCTGCTGAGTCACGGACAAATCCCAAAATTTTGATTACTGTAACTTTATCTCACTGCTTGGAAATGCTGTCTGCCAGCTAGGCACTGAAAAGTAAGGTGTACCGTGACACCAAAGCCTTTCATTGGCTCTAATTGTAAGTACCCTGCCAAAAAAAGGGCATGGTCAATCATGAGGAAAAGTTGCATAAATGAGTCATGAAGGATATTTTCTGGAGGATTACTGATTGTAAACAAGAATAACAGTGACTCTTTGCTGCCTGGCATTTGTACAATACGTTGTACAACAAGGCACAATCTTGTCTTGAGGTTTCCAGTGGCCACTCTTACACAAATAGCAAATCATAATACCATGTTTATCACAATACTAAGTCAACTATAATGACCATAAATGTAACTCGATCTTCACTTTGACTAAACCCTGTTTCTTTCACGGTTATCTCATATCTCAGTGCATATTTATTCCCTGCTTTGTTTGGCTGCTGCCTTATGTTCAAAATATAAATTACCAGTTTTCTAAAATAGAACTTTTTTTCTTTATATACACTGCCTCACACAAGAGGGCTCTGAATTTCAACTCTAGAGCTTTCTAAGCCTACTGAAATTCAAACACATAACAGAGAGCTTGCCATCATTCTACAGGTTCTTTCTGACTGCTCAGTTCTACCCATTGCTTATCAAGCCCAGGCCACATGAAGAGAGAAAGAAAAAAAGAAAAAAAAAAAAAGACCCAAAGTGAAAACAATTTGTAAATAAAGTCCAAAATACTTGGATGAGATCTTCTGATCACAGTTGGTTAGTTCAACATGTCTAGTCTCAGCTATCTGAAGTAATAAATATAACAAGCACATTATCTGAGAAGGAACTTGGAATTTTGGCCTGTAACACAAGGAAAAGGAGACAGATTGCCAAGAGGAGTTTTGCAAACATGGGCTTGTCTTAGTGGCTCTGTTTTGGGCAGCATTTCCAGAGGGTCTATAGAGTGGGATAGGCCTGCACTGATGCTGACAGGTGGATGTGTTGTGACGTCACTGTTGGAGTATGATAGACGTTAGAAACACGCATACAATACTGTTTTGCTTTATTAAGTAGCTACCAGAAATGTCACTATCACATGTTAATCAATGATTAATGGTAAAGGAAGGAGATGCATGCCTGACATATTTTTGAACTGGTACAACAAGTTTTCACAGTGCAGAGGAGGGAAGTTCTCTATAATACATACTAATGGGCTGTGTACTTGGAACTGTGCACCATAAATTTCCCCACCTTCAGGACAGAATGTGTCAACACAGTTGCTCTCCTAGAGCAACTAAAGTCAGTGCTGGTATTAGCAGTTGGTATTGCTGAAGAATGAGGGAAGAGGAAAAAACATACAAATGATGATCAAAAGGACAAAAAATTCTTTCAGATACACATGGGGTAGAAAAATGTCAACGGTGCACATTTTTAATGTAAGACTAAAATTGGTATTACAAGGTGCTGAGAATAAATCAAGAAATAAAGAAAATAACACTGTGGAGCTAGCAAAGCCCTGAAACTGTAAGATGTTACTCAAGGTGATGCCCTACTTAACAAGGAGGACTTACCTCAGGCAGGGTGAGTTAGGATATACTTACACATACTGCTGTAAGAATAATACATTGAAGTTATCTAACGTCCTGCATTGATGAATCTCAAAGTGCTCTGCATCTGCGTATTGATGTTCCCACACTGGAAATCAGTAAACTGCATGCTTGCCTTTAAATATATTTTTGAATTAAAGATGTTTACCAAAGAAAGATGTTCTCCTTGACTAGAATCTGCATGCTATATGTAGTAGGCACCACTCCCATTTTACTCCTTGATGAAGTAAGGCACTTTCCTCTTCTGTACTCTTGTGTAACAGATGTTACATGTGACATCCAACTGATCCTGTACCAAATTGCTGGCAGAGATAAGAATAAAAAAGTAGAGATGGAATTCATCTAACATTAGCAAGCTCTAAACTAGGCCTCCAGTCAAGATACACACTGGTAAGGCTTCACCGCTGCATGACTACTGGAGACACATTTCCTCACAATGATTTGTCCAACTGTCTTAAGACAGTGGAGACATCCTATCTCTCTAGACTGTAGAACAACCAAACACCTTAGATGAGACTCCATCTTTAAAATAACTCCAAATTATTTAAATATATTTTTAGGATCTCAACCATTTGTTCTCCTCCTGAACAACACTCCTGCAGCCCTGGAAGATGCTAAAGTGAAATCTGCAGACTGGGGATGATCTTACCCTTTCCCACAGCATAGGTGAGAAATGATGATTTCTGAGAGTGGCTTGAAATTTTTACAGTGTAAAGTAGGTCAAATTGTTAATTCACTGGCTTCTGTGACCTTGTGCAATGAAGGAGGGAGGGACTATTACTTGATAACTAGCAATGAGTATGATGTTATACTAGCAATAAATAAGAGCACAAACAGGCAATATTTGTTACTGAGCTGTAAAACATGCGGGTGGCACAGATTTACCAGGCACATAAACAAACCCCTTTCTTTTCCTCGCTGAAGATGCACACTCAGACAGGGGCCATACAGCCTGAAGGGGAGACAAGGGGTTGAGCCAGTCACTCTTTAACTTCTTTTTTCACCTTTTACCCTCAACATTTCACATAATCATAGAATCATCAAGGTTGAAAAAGACCTCTAAGATAATCACATCCAACCACCAATCCAAAACCACAGTGCCCACTGAACTATGTCTCAGAGTGCCATGTCTCTACACATCTTTTAAATGTCTCCGGGAACGGTGACTCTACCACTGCCCTGGGCAGCCTATTCCAATGCCTGATCACTCTTTCAGAGACATTATTCATAACATCCAAACCTTCTCTGGCACAACTTGAGGCCATTTCTTCTCATCCTGTCACTAGCTACTCGAGAGATCAACCCTCACCTCAATGCAGCCTCCCTTCAGGTAGCTGTAGAGGCCAAGAAGATCTCCCCTCAGGCTTCTCCTGTCCAGCCTAAACAACCCCAGTTCTCTCATCACTCCACAGAAGATCAGTTTTGCAGACCCTTCACCACCTTCACTGCCCTCCTATGGGCCCACACCAACACTTCGAAGCCCTTTTTGTAGTGAACGGCCCAAACCTGAACACGGTACTTGAGGCATGAATTCCCACTAGCTCAGTGGAAAGACAAGCCCCACAGACACCAGCCCCAACAGAATTTATCCCTCATGATCTGGGCTGTCCTCACCAGCTGGAGGTGGCAGGGCCAGGCAGAGTTTTACCTTGGGATTCTCAGACCAAGCCGACGTTACCACCTCACCACCAGTCCACTGCAGCCCATCATGGCACCCAGCTTGCCCTCACAGGGTGGCTGTGGTGATTCACATCTCCCACCCCACACACGCTGCTCAAAGCACACCGGGGACCACTCCTCAGCAGAGCCGTCTTAAGCAACACTTCTGGCCGCGGGCACACGCGTTTAAGCCGCGCTCCGTGGGCGCTATATGGCAGCAGAGAAAACCCCTCACACCACAGCACACCGCAGGCTGTAGCCCTCGTTCTCCTGCCAGGAAGCACCACCGGCCTCATGCCCTGCCCAGAAGGCCCGGGACACAGGCGGTCGTCCCGCCCGGGCTAGGCGGAGCCGTGACGGGATGCCGCTCCCCACATAAAACGAACCGTCCCAGCCCCGCGTTGCGTCTGTCGCTTTAACCGCCCTCCGTGGGTGGTGGCTGGGCGCAGTGCGCATGAGTTCGGGGTTGGCTGCTCCCCGAAGGCTGTGCCTGGCTGGATATACTTCTTCGCCCACCTGCCCGCTATCGTTCTTCGTCCGCGCTCTTTCCCGCTCCTCGTCCTATCTTCTGTCGACCCTGCTTGGAGAGGTGCGGACTGCTCCCTGTAGCCGGTGAGTGGGGGCTCCCGTTAGGACTTGCTTCTCTCAGAGAGCTCCTCTCGCCTAATGCGGTGCTTCGGCTGAGGTGATCTTCGCTTCTCTTCTCGGCTCTGAAGTACTCTGAGAGGATCTCCGCTTCCTGTCGGCTCTGGGGCGCTCCGGCTGAGGTGATCCCTAGGTCCTGTCCTCGCCTCCCGCCAGAGGGGACTGGCCGTGATGGGAGCCGCTGGCGTGAGGCGATGAGCTCCTGCCGTGCCGCCTGCCCCTGGCTCAGTCCTTCTCAGCGGCCCCTTCGGGCCCTTCCGCATGCTTGTCAGCCCTTGGTACGAATGGTTCAATATTGGCCTTATTACTCACTAATGGATTTTTAATTTTTTTCGTTTTCAACTCACGTCAGTTGCCGCGGTTCCCAGAGCAGCGGGCGGGACACCCTGTATCTGCGCCGGTTCTCGCTCCACTGTTCCCTGCGGCTGGGCAGCCGGGCTGGGTGGGACGTGCCCGCCCGCAGCCCTGCCACTGGGAAAGAGGACACGGGCACAGCCCCGGAGAGGTGCTCTGGGTTTAGTTTTGTATAGAGGAGCGGAGGAGAAAAACTGAGCTGACCGCTTCCCTGCTCTACATGAGGCTGTTTCCCAGTATTGATCTCTGTTAAGGATTCTTCTTTTTCCCTTTTATCTCTCATTCTTCACCATCATACCTGCGAAAAAAACCCAAAACAACAATTTACCCATGCTAACTGGCAACTTAAAGAGCGCTAAGGAAAGGCTTTGTACCCATGCATTGTTAAACTTTGTATGTATGGTGTTACTGACTCGCAGAGGGTGGTGGGAAAGAGCCGTCTTATACCTCCTCGTTGTTTTCTGACCGTCTTGCAATTCAGTGTTACCATTAGGAAAAAGTTGGCTTAAAGAGTAGCAGGTTGTAGTTCAAAATGCCTTTCCCCCTCTTTTGCTCCCTGTCAGAACTGGTAAGCCTGAGATGGCTGGTGCATCTTAAGATTGTAATTTTGGGTAGTTCGAGCAAGGCTTACTACGTGTGAGAGAAACCACAGCTTCAAAACCACTCTTGGGATTTTCAGTAATCCAGGATCTCAAGGGCATGTTTCCTGAATAGGTTTTGGTTTAGTGTGGGCACGGAGAGGAGGCAGCTGGAAGTGGAGCTCTGTTGTGCTTGGTCCTCTGCACTGGTGTAGTAAGAGATGAAGGAATCCTCTGCGATAACAAGTATGCAGATGGACTTTGGAGGAGCTCATCTGTTTCTCTTAAAAGTTTTTCAAGGATTTTAAACTGTAACAATGATCAGAAATATAAGTAGCAATTATTTCTTTTCCCCTTCCTTTTAGGAAGGGCACAGGAGGAAAGACTTATTTCTAAACCTTAAAGCATAAGTCTTAGTTTTAAAAGCTTTTACAATTTATGGCTTAGACTTTTAAAAAGATATCCTTTTGAGATTCTTCTACAAATGTTTGATTAGTGCAGCATTGTAGGTGGACTTTTGCAGGTACTACTGTAAAGAATGATTGTGACTTTTCTCTTCCCTTTGTAGTAATTAATGCTGTAAAAGGGGGGAGCTGCTGTTTAAACTGTAAAAGGAGAAAAAAAGTTGAATGGATGAGTAAAGTGAAATTTTGACTTGAAGTACAAGTAATGCCTGATGTTGGAAAGGAACAGGGAGATCCTCTATTGCATCTCTTTATTTTGTCGATAGTAAAACTCTTCTCCTGTTGGTTATAGCTGCTTTTTTTCCTGCACACCTCAGAGAAATATTAACCAAGAATGTTGGCAGAGGGTCTTGCTGGTTGGATATAGTAACTGGAACAACTTAACTCTGGAGCAGTCGACAGGTCTCTGGCTGACTGACCTTCTGAAATACTGGAGCATGAAAATAAATGAGCATGTGAATATGGCTTTCAAAGCCAGCCAGCCAGCCAGGCCATGTCAAATACTGTTACTACATCTTCCCTCCTTTCCTCCCCCACCCCCTCCTTTTTTTAATTAAAAAATAAAAGCAAGGGATTTTAATTTCCAGTGTAACTGCTTAAAAATCCTTTTCAATTAGGTGTGTATTGATTATCCCTGTACCAAGGATTGTTCAGGGCAAGATTTTAGTGCTGTCTTGACAGTGTTGTTTTCAACTCTGCCTTGGGCTGCCAGACCTTTGTGTACTTTGATAGGAATGAAATGTGCATTTTATTAGCTACTTATTAATGTAAACATTTCTGCTTTGAGCTTCAGATGTCTTCTGCCGTCCTCTCTATACCAGCACAGCAGTTACCAAAAGAAGTGTAGGAAAGCAACATAAGATTCAGCCACTGTGAGACAGTGAAAGGGCCACATTGGAGCTGAAAACTATCTTGCTGTCTCCAAATACTTTGTAAACCAGGATTTGGTTTACCTTTGCTATGATTGTAGCAGTTAGTTACATAATGAAACTCTAAACTCCAGTGATGCTACACCTAAAACAAGACAGAAGTTGACTAATTACAGAGGAGTCACTGACTGAAGTTGTTTATGTACATTTCATGTTTCTGAAGTGTCAGCTGTCAGATAGCACCACCCTGATCTTAACAGAAGAGATTAAGAGATTTTTAAAAGATTTTTGGACACTTGTTGAATTTTCTGTAAGGACACTTGAAGTCTGAGAACTCAGCCATCACTTGGATGTGTCTAAAGCTAGGTCAGACAGCTCTGGTTATCATATGTAGTATTTCCACTGGTCATCAAATCTCAGCTGGAGTGTACCAGTGAGAGTCTTAATGTTATCCTTAGGTAAGACATTAATCTAAAGAAAGGTAACTACTTCTCAAAGGTAACTACTTGTCATCAGCTGTAGTTTTATTTATAGTTGGGCCAGAGAGGGATTCTGTTGCTGTGAATGCTTGGGAAATGTGAGCACTTCAGGGATCTTTCTCTAGTGGTTTAATCAACAGTGTTGTACGTGAACCTTTTGCCACTGTCCTTCGCTTTAGGCAACAGGATTCAGCTGAACCTGGTGTTGTAGTGAACTGGGAACAGAGTTTACTTGCAAGGGAGAAGGCAAAGATGTGTGAGAACATGCTTCACGGTTTTTCCCAGAAAAATTCTGTCCTGAGAGTGGACCAACGTGCTAAGCATCAGAAAAGTCTGCATGAGTGTTCCATAAAGAGAAGCATCATTTTCCAAACATTGCAGGGAGGGTGATGAGGTGGTGATGAGACAACCATTTGGGCAGGCCTTTGCAAAATGTCCTTGCCTTGTGTCGGCTGGGTTGTCTTCAGTAGGTAACAATGTTTCTGGAGTCTGAAAAACTTAAAAGGCTGTTCTTGAAAATCCAGAAATACCAGTTGGGAATGAAGGACAGTACCAAACCCTCTTTTTCTGGTATCTTGAGGCTTGGATTAACGTGGTCAAAGGTGTGACCTTAAGCAGTGTTTCCAAGCAACACATGAGTTGGAGAATTCAGTGTAGTAATTCAATTATTACTGAGGTGATGAAAATGTTGGTTTGTGATTTGTTTCTGTTCTCTTTAAGTGGCTGCTGCATTTAATTTGAGATCTAATTCACCAAACCATTCAAGCATGTGATGAAATATCCTAGTGAAGTCAGCTGGATTTAAGTTCTACTGAATTGGTGCCATGCCCATCTAGTTCTTTTAAAAACATATGTACACAGGATTAATTATTTCACTGTTGGCAGCTCCTGCAAATTCTAGTGCAAGCTGTATGAATGATGTTCAGTGTATTTCTTGAGGGTCCAGCTTCCAGATTTAGAGAACTGAGAGAATCTTTGTTGTAAGTTTTAAAACTAGCAGATTTTGTAGTTCTCCAACCTGTAGAGGAAAGTTTGGATTGTCACAAACACACCACAGAAACCAGAAAGTTTAAAACAAAATATTTGGGTTACTTTATATTAAATTACCTTGAATTCTGGGAGTCTTGCATGATAGTGCTCTGGTTGTAGCTAAATGTCTGTTCTGGACTGGTGTGCTACCATGAGCACTTCACTAAAAATTCTTCACTTACTTGTCACTCATCCTGAATTTATATCCAATGAAGTGCCTCTAAGAATGCTGTTGGCTTGGCTCTTGTTTACAGGACCATAGTGCCATAGGCTAGGGGGGTGGAGTATATTTTCTTTCTTTCTTAATGGTCAGAATTTCTGTGTGACTGTATTATGGTGACAGTCCCTCTCTAAACAAGGGCAGGAACATTTCCTGGTTACTGAATGTTAAATATCCATGACCATTTTAGACAGACAGGATTTTTCATGAACTGAGAATGAATGTGCATCACAGTAAAATGCATTAGCATCTGCATTTATGGAAAGTCAGAATTTAGCCATGCTGGCCAGTTCTGGTTTACCTTGGCTACTAAACATAATGTCAATGATTGTTACTTCAGTTTTGTTTTGACCCTTCCTGTAAGAACAGCTTATAAATTTACTGTATGATTCTGGGTTGTTTTTGCATGCCCAGAGCAATACCTCTTCAGCTGCCCTCTGTATTCCTAGACTTAGTTAACTTGCCTGTGAGGTTTGTCCTTTCTAAGGCAGCACTGTCACTTAGCCTATTCCTCTACTAGAAAGCCTAAATCTTACTGTGTATCACAAGAGAAGGAAGTAGGTTGCCTCTAAAGCTCAGGTATTTATATTTCAGGTAGGTAAGAAGAATTCAGTTGCCGTTACCTCTGCTCATAAAGAGGCAATATCTCCACCATACTGAATCAGTTTTGAGGAGTCTGTAACAGCAGTGGCTGAGTTAAGACATGTCATATGCTGGTTTGTTTTCAGCTGTGATCTTGTACAGCAGGTTCAAAGGTATGTTGCAGGGGCACTTAAGCAAAAATTCATCAGGCTATTAAGCACAAATATCTGGCCTGTTTTTGGAAGCCCTGTGGTCTCCTGACCACAATATGAGGAATCTGAACCAATTTCTACTTTCTGCTTGCCTTGTTCTATGTGCTCTTCCCTCTGCATCTGCTGCTGTTGGAGGCTAGTAGAGATGCTGGTCTCTAGTCTGCCTCTATACCATCATTTTCATAAAACCTGTCTCCCAGTAACACTTTGAATGACCTCAAAGTGCTTTCAGATGTTTTTCCAGATGCTTAACTCACCAAACTCAAGCAGGGTTGTGGAGTGTGACACTGCCGATGGTGTGCAGAGAGATGAGTGTGTGCATTGGCATGTCTGCATGAAGCTGACAAATTAAACAGACCTTGAAGTTCACTGTCCAGTGCTTCTGTTTCAGTTGTATCACTAAGAAATGGCTGTTTAAGAACAGGTAAAATGTGTGTGATGCTCAGAGTACAGTTCAGGTTTAGAAATCTAGCTAGGGATATGATTCATGCAAAGAATGTTCTAGAAACTGTCTTCAGCAAAGGAAGGAAGAAACTGATATTGTGCCCTTTTAAAAATGTATGATGACTTCCTAAAATTGTTGACAGTGCCTTAAATACATGGTGCAGTAAATGGTGTGATGCTGTCTGTCTGCTGGCTTTCAGCTCCTGGTTTATGTGGTGGTTGACTTTTAACCTCTAAATGTCTTCCACTTTTGTGGGATTGATCTTTTTGCTTATTGAGCTAGCCTTCAAATAGGATTGTTAATATTTTTTTTTCCCAGTCTCCTGCCTCTACAGAAGCAGGATCTTGTAAATGCTAACATTGAACTTCAGTGAAGAAGTAACCTGAGTCAGCAAAGCTATAGAAATATCCTTTTAAAAAGGACAGACCACCCCTTATCTTTAATGGCAACTTAATATGGTCTCTGTAAATTATGTGCCTCTGTCAAAGCAAAATTAAATATCTTGAGGTAAAATTGAATGTTAACTTCAGAATATTTCAATTTCCTCCTCCTCTTCTCTGATAAACATGCTTGATATGTGAATTGTATGCTTTTAAATCTCATGAAGGCTACCTCTGCTGTAATGGACACAATCATTTCAGCTGATACAATCACAGCTGTTCTAAGATGCCTTTTTGGTTTAATATTTGGGATCTTCTCTACAAATAGTGCTGTTCCTGTCATAATTCTGAATTCTCATATCATGGTCTGACTTTTTTCTAATTTTATTTTATTTTTAATTAATCCCTGATAGTACAGGCACTCTTAAACCAACCAAAAAAGTCACTACAGTGCATTGAATAGACCAAACAAGAAATCCTGTTGTGAGCAAATTTACTTACATATTTAATGCATCTGTGAAGGTCAGGAGGGGCAGCCGCCTGTTGTCATGCTGTTGTTGCTCTTCAGGTCTTTGGCTGAATAGAGGGGGATTTGTTTGCAAATCATGTGAGATTGCCCAGCACTGCTGCAATACATACATCACTTGTACCTGCTGTGGGCACTAGAAAAATATGTAGGCATTTCTCAAAGCATAAAAAAAAAAAACCAGCAAAGAGAAGTAGTTTATGGGTTGTGATCTTATCAATGTGTAGCCTTGAAGTGTTCAAGATGATGTGAAAAATTGAAGGGAAAAGATCTTTGCCCCATGCCTTTTCTGCAGGCTTACAGGCTGTATCATAGCCCCTGAGCTTTTCTGGAATGAGTAAAACCTCCAAAGAAGCCAGGGTTGGCAACACAAAAGCAGAACCGGTGCCATAATGCTTGCTACTTGATCTTGTGTGGGTGGCTCTTTTAACCAGTGCAGTCACTGCCTTTTATTCATTGTTAAGGAGCTTTGTGAAACATCTGAGCTTGAGCTCGAAAATGAGTAACAGGAGCTTGCTGGAAGCAGAGTTGGTGGTTATTTAGAACACATGGCTTTGGCTGTTACTGCTATTGGAGTGTTCTCGCTGTCCTGGGTACACCGTGAAGCCTAGACCTGGATGTGCTGAGGTTTTGCTGTTGAAGAAAGCAGAAACATACTCTTAAATACTTGCTTCTCCCTCAGGTTTGGACCATTGATTGGTTTCTTGGTGATTTGGATTAATATCTTCATTTCATTAGTGTTTAAATGTGGATCTTGTCTGTGATATCTGTTGTAATCTGTAGCTGTGACCTCTTATGGTGTAGCCTATAAAATGTTTACACACACTTTTAAGCATATTTTCAGTTGTCTGTAAGACATCACTGGGGGACTGGACAAACATGATGTGCCCAATTTATAGTGGGGGGAACCTAGATAAAAATGGGTGCTGCAGCTTAAAAGTGCTGATGAGAAATAATAGTGGATGTCTACTTGTTGGTCCCTCTTCTGGAAAATACTCTTCCATTGGAACATCCCCTTGAAAGCTGTGGGATAAAACCTGAAGTCAGTGGAAGTCTTCCATGAGTTTCAGTGGTGTCAAGGTTTTCTTGATAGTCTTGCCTTCTAAAACTTACATGTGTGGTGTTTTGTATGTAGCATTTCAGGCAGGAGTATGGATTTTAATCAATGATGGTGCTTGCTAGAAGTGACATGTGTTTTCTTGTGTGGTACTGTTCAGTGCCAATATTTGTTGTAGATGGAGCTGCTGTTGCAGAGTATGTTGTGACTTGGGCTATTCTTTTCTAGTTAGGCTTCCTGCAGCACAGCTTTTTGGTTTGAGCCTGGGTGTGTGGCAACCAGAGGTACAGCAGCTGCTGCAGTGTGTTCATGTCTTCCCATCTTATTCTGAAAACCAGGACCAAGAGCATGATTTTCCTTCTGTGGTGCCACTAAAAGACCATTATCCCGAGGATGCGTTGTATCTATTTGTAGCTAATGTTATTAATAGAAGAAAGGAAGAATGTTGGTTTTTTTGTGTGTAAAAAGCAAGGCTAAATCTTAATCATTAGACCTAAGGCTCATAAGAAAGGCTATGCTTTTATTGTGGCACCAGTGTTCTGTTGATGTGGATTTGTTGCTGGACTGCAGCCTAGCTATATTGTATGAGGGCCTTCCTGCAGGACATATGTTGGTGTTACAGCATAGATGAGGGAGTGTTCCTCTGGTAATGTCATAGCCCTCTCCTGGGAGGAAAGGATCAGCAGAATGGAATTGTTGCTAAGTATTGGTAGATTTTATCTTGCTGCTATGAAATACTAATCAGCTTACCAGGAGGCTCTGGTTTCTCAGCCCTCAGCCAACATGGCTAGGGAGGATGGAGAGATAATCCAATTGAATTGGAAATGCACACTTGATTTTGCTTCTTGTGTCACCTCTCAAACCATAACAATAGGAGAAGCACTTGGGAAGCAGGACCATCTCATTTCATCTGTACAGTGTCAGGGTAATGGTACCCAGTTCACAGCTGGTTAGCTATAACATGGTACCTCAGAACCAACTGTTTTGAGGACTGTGTCACTGCTGTTGCCTGGTCATAGGCAATGTGAGTGAAAAGATTAACTGTTAAAGAATGAGGCCATTTCTTGTTTGTTAGGGTGTTTTAACACATCGGAGTGAGAAATGAGTTGAGTTCTACTTTTTAGCCTCCCTTCTTTGTGCTGTTAATGCACAAGGATGACTTTTGTCTTCGTGGTACTTTGAGAATTGAGTGTTCTGGGAGATGACAGCAGTTTGGAGAAGCGTTCCAGGACTGAGCGCTAGGATGGCTTAAACCAGGGACTTCTGTTTCATTAAGTGCTGGTGCATGTGTCTGTTCCAGTCAGCATCTCCCAAATGTACAAGCACTGTTTCTTCATGGTTGAGTGAAATAAAAGCACTGTAAAGTTTGAAATGCAATTCCACTGTGTAAGGTGATGGTGCAAGGTGGCACCGAGTTCTCTTCGTGGATCTTTCGCCGGAAGCAGTTGACGTGGAGCTGCTTCAGTAACACGTGAGTTAGCTGCAGAAGTGTCAGGAAAGGAACTGGATTGTTTCCCTCATGTGATCTGATAAATAGAATCCTTGTCTAAAACCTGATAAAAAGATGACGATATCTGAACTGGGTCAGTTGGTATCTCTGCCAGTTAGGATTTTATTACTGTTAGTGATGTGTCATAATGGAAAACACAAAGTGCAGGACAGGAGTCTGCACAGGGTCTGTCCTTTAACTCCAGACATCTGCTTTGGAGACACACAAGATAGAGATCTTGCAAATCTGAATTTTAAAAGTCAACTTTTAGAAAAAGACTTTTTTTTTTAATAAAGATCCCCATAGATGATAGACATGTTCTGGAACATGAAGATATGTCCTTTATTAACTTGGTGGGATAAACTTTTTACTATTTATTTTCCATTCCTTTTCAAGTTTGTTTTTTTTTTTTTTAAAGGTTTTAATGCAGCCCATTGTTCTGTTTTCAGAAATGACTGAAGCTAGGAGCCATAAGAGGCCATATGTAATATGCTGATGGCATTCTGCACTACATCAGGATCGATAAGCCAAGAGAGTGTGATGCCTAGAAATCTCTTCTCAGATTCTCCTGACATGGCCTCTGAAATTGCTCCAAAGCATGCATGTGGGAGCATGGAGATGGGTGACAGCGTGGAGAATCACAGCAGCCAACCTAAGTGTAGAAATCTTGCCTTGGTAAGTGTTTTGTTTCACTTAAGCATAAGGCTCATTAATTACATTTTTGGTTTGGTGTGGATGGAGTGGGTTGGTTTGTTTTTTCCATTTCTAGTCCTCAGCGGTTGCTTGTAGTCTTGATTGTTAACAAATACGATGACAAAGGATAATTACTACGATGAAAGATTTGTGTAAGGGTGTCTTGCATTTTCATTGCTCTCTGGAGCTGACCCAATCTCCTAATGGCTGAGGAGGGGAACAAACTTTTATCACCAGCTTTTCCTACCATCCCTGCTTCCAACCAGGATTTTTCCCTGGAAGTGTTCGAGGCCAGGCTGGGCATGGCCTTTAGCAATCTGGTCTAGTGAAAGCTGTCCTGACCTATGGCAAGAGGTTTGGAACTAGATGATCTTCAAGGTACTTTGAACCCAAACTGTTCTATGAATCTATAAACTGAAAGGCCAGGAATAATTACTCTGCTTTGATACAAGAACTTGTTATTCTGGCTTGATTATTTCAGAGCCAGAGTGCTCCTCTCTGGCCATTCTTCCCAGAGAACAGCAGCAAGAAGCACACATCACACTGGGCTGCTTGGTGCAGCCACCCATTTGGTGCCTGTATCTGTCCTTGCTTTATTAAGTGGCTTGAAAAAGAACTTAAGGCTAGCATTGTTTCTGTATGCAGTTTCTTGCTTAAGCTCTTTCTTGATGCTTCTGAGTGAAGGTCCCAGTTTATTCCTATAATTAGGTGAGTAACAAATACGTCACCACAAACAAAACTGTCTTCACATGAGTGAATGAGTGTGTGGCCACTTAAATAGTATGTGAGTAATTGAGGGAGTAGGATGCACTTCTGCATTTTTGCAATTAGCAGGATGATTCAAGCAATGAACTCAACAGTAGTGCTTGTACTCTGACAGGCTGAGCCTAGAAAGCAAGTATGGGGCCTTGCATGGTATTTTTTAACATCACAACCATTTGAAAAGCGTCCATTTTTAATTGAGGAAAGAGCACTCCAGCAAGCATACTTCCCCTAAATGGAAATTTAAATCTCTGTCTTACCTTAAGCTTGGAGTTCTATGACTTTTCCTCTATCTTCCCAGCTACCTTGCTTTCAGTGAAGTAGTTTTCTGTGAAAGAGTAAGTAGCAATAATAAGTTGACAAGTTGATACCTCAGTTTATCCATGTACCTCAAGACTGCTCAGTGTTGTTGTGCTACTTTGTGAGCTTTTTGGCAACTGGAGGTTAATTCTAAAGATGTTGTTCCTCCTTTGTTTCTAGTGGAAATACAACTCTGTTTTGCTATATCATTCATCTTGTGTTACTACTTAAAACACAAAACCAAGTCTTACTAAACATAGTCCTTTAACTGTTGCTGAAAAATGCACTAGAAAATAGTTGTGAAGGGCCAGGGTGGGGGAGTTGAGAGTGTAGCCAAGGACACCATTTGGGTTCAAGTATTTTGAGTACATTGTTTACTACATGAAAAGTGGTTTGATCTTGGAGAAGCACAGATTTTGAAAAACTTTAATACTTAATTTAATGCAGAAATACAAGTTAATTTTATGGGTTAGTCTGACTCCAGTTTTCCAGGTTATCAAATTAGTTGCCCATCATGTTTGCATGGGTTTTATTCTTAGCTACAGTAGCAGGTGTGAGTAGTTGTTTGAAAAAAAAAAAATAGTGTTGAATAGGAAGGTTGTGTATAAATCTGTTTGTACAGTCTCCTCCTGAGTCTGCTGTGTCAGAAAGCAACATAGATTCCCTTAGCCTAACTGGATCTTCCCATGTGACAACTCATATGATGATGCACCAGCTAGAACTGGAATCCCTTCCTACTATGTAATGCAGTAACTTACAGATACAGCAAAAGCTGGCTGCAGGTTTAGGCAATTCCCATCAGACCTGTGCATCAGCAAAAGTTCCCCAAGCTTTTAGTCTGTCTCATTTAAATTTGTGCATGAACAAAGCAAAGTGTGTGCTGATGAGTTTCATTTTACTGTTCTTCAGCAGTACAATAGGTGGCACATTCAATAAGGCTGACAAATAGTATGCATGGGGAATGGAAACTCTGCATTAAAGGCACAATTTCAGCTTCATAATTTCAGAAGGGGCCTGTTGAACTGAACAGTAAGGAAATTCTGCCAGTTGTGATTGAGTAAGTCTTTAGTGCTGTTCAGATTTTTGCTTTTTGTGAGCTGTAAGAACAGTATTGTTCCACTGGCTGATACCTCTTGTCTGTTCAGCACTGAAACAAGTTTTAGAAATCCTCAGAATAAAGAGCAGTATTCTTCAATTATTCTTCAAAAATTTCTATATACTTGCATAATTATGTGCTAAAAAGCATGTTTTTTTACAGTCCACTAAGCATAGTAGGGTATTTGTAGGAGGAAAAGCTAGAACATGCTTATAGAGACCTTAACTTTTACTTCAGTGGTTTTATTATCAAAGTTGTGAAAAAGCAGAAGCTTTGGCATAATAAAGAGAAGGGGATAGATGGCTTTCTGTAGACAAGTAATTTTTTATTACACCAATTTTGAGAAAGGAAGGAGCCGACTGTAAGGCATAGTGGACTCTCATAGCCCTGAAATGGAAGCAACTACAGACCCACATCCTTCTTCTGTCCTCCTAGAGGCACAACAGGGAAGGTCAGGGTAGACTTTGAATTTTATTTTTATTTTTTTGAAGGGCCTTGCAAAGGAAAGAAGAGTATCTGTGCTTTTTGTGGCAGGCCTGTACTGCAGGTTTCTTCTTACTTGATTACAAAAAAAGAGGCTCTTAAGCTTCTTGGTGTCAAACTACATTAGTCACTAAATACAACCTTTGTGTTGCATCTGTGGAATTCAAACAAACCCAGAGATGTGATAGTAGAGGCAAACACTTGGACTGGCTGTAGCCTACACTGACTGCTTGGAGCTGGTTTGGTTGACTGATGGCTGTTCTTGCATACTGTAGGTCTGCACTGGCATCATTTGCTGTGGCACTGGTTGTCCATTTAGGGATGACTAGGAGGTGGACATGAATTGTCATGTATCTAAAAGTCTTAAAGCTCTGTGTGTGCAGTTCTCACAAGTTAGCTCTTGTCAGTTCACTTGAATTTTGCCAGATTTGTTTGCTGTTCTTACTTACATATTGATCCTTTTAGTAATCTTTGATAATTGTAGTCCTTAAAGCCAAATCAGTTTGTTGTTTTGTTTTTTTTTTTTTTAAATGGCAAGCTAAGTGCCAATGTCCTGTCTTGATTGCAGTACAATTTTCTGTGCAAATGATAGATGTTCAGGTCTGAATTTGTGCTGCCAGATCTATCACAGCAGTTGATGACAAATAAAAGAGCCTGTGTTTAGATGGGAGGAGTGTTTGCCTTGATATTTTCATCTCATGCCAACTTTTATAGCCATAGAAGTTCTTACATGTGAGGCCATGAATATGCACATATCCTTCTGCCTCTTTAATGAAGGTGTTGTCCATACATATGCTTGGCAAAAGCATGAGTCAAATGTCCCATCTCACACATGGAAACACTGTCCAAGGCAGGGTGGTAAACAAAAACACTTTGTTCTGCTTGGCATTTCTGACTTCCCAAAACCCATTCTTCAATGACACTCTCTACTATATGGTGTAAGAATCAACTCCCAGTGACACATGGCTGCAGCAATTTAAGGACATAAATTTGGAGATAAAACTAGGTCTTAGCTTTTTTGCAGCCATTTGTCTTGTTCCTTAGGAGGAAGTTTTTTACAGTGAGGGTGGTGAGGCACTGGAATAGGTTGCCCAGAGAGGTTGTGGCTGCTCCCTCCCTGGAGGTGTTCAAGGCCAGGTTGGAGGAGGCCTTGAGTGACCTGTCCTAGTGGGAGGTGTCCCTGCCTATGGCAGGGGGGTGGGACTAGATGATCCTTGAGGTCCCTTCCAACCTTACTATTCTATGATTGACTAAATAGGCATAGACACACTTCTTAGAGCCAATCCTTTTTCAGTGCTTCACTCGGGTAATTGCAGTGTGTATCTGTTCTCAGCCATGAGTAACTGCTTTAGTTTCTAGGTGTGAATAATATACTAGGACAAAATAATACCAGGTGCTGGCTGTACCTAGTGAGCTATGCTACTTGGATCTGCACTAGTTAATAAGCTAAGTTAATAAGTGTCAGTGCCTCGAATCGGTTGATGTGACTTCAGTACTGTACCTTCTGTATCTGAACATGTCTTGCAAGTTATTTATTTTGTTATCCTTTGGTTCAGATAGGTCTTCAGATAATCACAGAATGTTAGGGGTTGGAAGGAACCTCAAAAGATCCTTAGTCCAGCCCCCTGCCAGAGCAGGATCACTTAGAGCAGATCACACAGGAATGCTTCCAGGTGGGTTTTGGTTATCTCCAGAGGAGACTCTGCAATCCCCCTGGGCATCCTGTTCCACTGTTGCTGCAATTCATCACCACTCTTTCTGGGGTAGAGTCTGGCTAAGTTGTTATTTCTTTAGGTCACTAATCAAGTGGCTTAAATTAGCAGATAGTCACAATTCTAAGATGATGGCTTACATCTGCTTATTTCTTCAACCAGATTTCCTCTGTGGCTCTGACGAGAGTCAATACTCCATCACTGAAGATGGTTTGTCACTACCAGCCACTTTATGTAGTACAGGTGGCATTTTGAACATTGCTTATCTAGACAAGAAGAGCAAGTATCTTGTGAGTAGTCTGAGCTGGCTCTGTCTCATTTCATGCACTCAGCCATTTAACTCAGGGCTGACCTGGTTATCTTGTAGTTATGATGTCTCTTGGAGCCTGAAAACTAGTTGCTATGGCCTTTATCTATACTGATGCCAAAAGGATAATTTAAATGCAACAGATGCAGTTTTCTAAGTGCACTGCCTTGCTGTCTCCTTGCCTCAGCCTCTCTGAACAGGTCCTGGGATCCCAGTGTGGCTTCAGGAGGTACTGGGAAAGGACAGGTTATGTCTTTGTTAGCCCATTGCAACTTTTTCCTTGCTCACAATTTGAGAGTGTAAAGTCTTGTGATGCTGAGCTATGCTTCTAGTACATTTAAGGGAAAGCATTGAGAGACTCTTTTCAGAAAATGAACGTGGTTTTCCCCCTGGATACTGATAATCTTCAGGCTCTACTGTATTACAGCATCTCTTGCCATGTGCAAGTACTTTGCCAAATCACAATGCACACAAAAATTAGAAGAACTCTTATGACTGATACTTTCTATGGATATAGCTGTCTTTGCACAGGTAGAAGCCATTCCTTACAGTCTGTGGATAGAACTGTGCTATGCTTCATCTGCTTTAAATTATATAACTTGGAAACAGTATGCCTTGAAAATGAGCATCCTTATTCCTACCAGCAGGGCAAAAAAGAAGGGAAGAGGGGCTGGAAGAGCACCTGCTTAGGACCACAAGCATAGAACTATGGTTAAGAGCCTGGCTCTTAGCAAGGAATGACCTTGCTGTAAGTAAAAATGACCTCACTAGAGGGTAGAGATTGACAGATTGCATTGGATTGAAAGGGACTCTCAAAGGTCAACTTGTCCAAGTCCCTTGCAGTGATCAGTAACACCTCCAATTAGATCAGGCTGCCTAGGGCCATATCAAGGCTGATCTTTAATATCCCCAGAGACAGGGCCTCAACCACATCTCTAGGCAACCTGTTCCAGTATTTTACCACTCTCATTGTAAAGAACTTTCTTATGTCCACCCTAAATCTACCCTGCTCCAGTTCAAAACCACTGCCCCTTGTCCTACAAGACCTTCTGAACAGCGCTTTCCTGTAGGTCCCACTTCAGATACTGAAATGCATCTATGAAGTCCCCCCAGGCAGATCTGAAAGCAATTTGCTTTCCATACAAACTGCATCATTCTGCCTCAAAGCACAGTCTGGTTAAGATTATTCTAGCAGTGGCCCAGCTTTAACCCTCACCGATAGGCAGCATTCCTGAACTTCCAAGCCAGTTTCTTTTGTGGTCCACTACTTTTTAAGCAGTACTTGGATTAGAGTTTCTGTAACCTGAAAGACAGTTTCCACTTCTCTATGTGCACTAAAGGCAAGACAATTTCTTTCTTTTGGTAATGATGTGGGTGGTCAACAATTACTCATTTAAAACACATACAGGGCTGTGTCTGCCCTACCACCCATTCATTCTTCCCTGCTTTTAAAATGTACTGTGCTCCATCCTTCCAGCCTTCCTGTGTAGCTAAATTCTTAGCGCTCCTTGCTTTGTTCTGGACCCTCTCCAGCTTGGCTACATCCTTTCCAAAGTTCAGTGACGGAATCTGAACTCTGTGTTCCAAATGAGGATGTGCTCTTATTTCATCACTCTGGTTAATATATCCCAGAATGACATTTGCTTACCTGAACAGCACTGTTTTGCCTCTTTTTATGGCATTCAAACTGACCTGTAACGACTCCTGTCTTTTATATTGGCATTTAGACACTTTTTCATCACTTCATGTGTTCTTCAACTGAATTTCATTGTAGGGAGTACCAGCACAATTCTGTGACTCTGAAAGTTTCCTTCTGTTCTACCTAGTTCTTGCAGCAACACTTCCAGTATATCTTGTGCTTAATGCCTGGGTTGGTAACCTTCTGTTGGGAAATGAGGTTGTGAAACAACTTGATCTGGTGGAAACAGAGTTAATGGCTTTTGCCTGAAACATCTCCCAATTTTACTGTGTTGTTCCAAAACAGAAATTAAAGAAAGAAGTAATTAGAAGTTGGTCAGCCTAACTTTGATAACCAGAGAGGTGTCTTCAGAGTCTGTGTAGTTTTTGCATTGCATGAGCTTGCTTCTTTAAAAACCAAAACCAACAGTATGTTAGAAGTCACTTAATCAGTTTGACTTGAGTTCATCCATCTTATTTTTTAAATCCTTTTAGATCATTTGTATTCTCACTTATAAGCTATTGCTGACAAGCTTTGCTAGCTATTATGAAGCCAACAATTATATTTATAAACTGAAGAAAACAACATTCAATATTAGAGTCTCCTTTATCGAATGAACTTGGTATTATCCAAGTCATCAGATAGTGGCTTGTAAAGGAAGTACTCTTTGACACAGCACACAATTAAACCATGGAACTCATTGCTACAGAATGCTGTGCACGCCAGCCATTTCAATGGGCTTAAACAATAAGATGAATTCATGCTAGAAAAGCTCATTAAGGGCTATTAAGTACACAGATGCAGATGCAACTGGGAAGTCCTTAAGCCATATATTGCTGGAAACTGGAAAAATGTAGGGAGAAAAATCTAAACCCACCCAATTTACAGCAGTACTCCTCCCCAACCTCACTCCCCTGTCCTGTGCATTACATCTAGCTGAAGGCAGACTGCTGAGCTAAGTAAACTTTTTGATCTGATCTTGTATGGTAGTTCCTGCTCTTAGCTGCAATTCACTTGCTCCCAACTGGGTAACATAGCAGTATGATCCATTCTGTTTCCCTTTTCTGTAAATAAAATCAGAGGTAGTTGTCTTTTTTTCTTCCATGCTGAAGACTTTGCATTTGTTCTGATACTGTTCCTGCATGCAGGACTCTCTTCCCCCACTTTCTTTTTATAAGTAGAGTTGCCTGCCTTGTTAACAGGGTATGGCTTAAGTGGTGCTACATCAGTCTCTTTTTGCTATGTATGTAGTTTGCTCCCTTCATGAGTTTTGTTTGAGAAGTGTCCAGTTACTTCTCTGCTTGGGACTGTGCCTATTAAATCTTTGACATTGTCAAATGATTGATAAGTCAGTTGAGCCTAGTGTTCTCCCGACGCATTGCTAATTGAAATTTGATTCTCTAGCAGTTTTCAGAAGAATTATTTATTTTTAAAATGCAGATGTCTGGGGATTTCCCCTGCTGTTCTGTTTCTCTCAAAGCTTTGCTGGCCATAGATTGTAGGTCTGCATGTGATATTAAGAATTTATTTGGATGCACGTAAAAAATGTTGGTCTTCAGATACCAAGTCACTATTTTGGACAGGTGGGAAGAGATCTTTTCTATGACACAGCCTCTTGTCTTTTCTTGTTTCTTTTTTTCCTCTTCAACACCTAACACCATCATAACAGACTCTTTCCTGTTTGGCATAAGCAGGAGCTGTTTGGCCGCACAGGGATCTAAAATATTAATGCCAGCTGAGCATACTCAGCTATTTCAGCTGTTTGCATCCCAAATGTCTCCTGTCCAAGCAGCCATTTTAATCTAAACTAGGACACAGTTTAAAATTAAAGCTACTCTTAAAAGGAAGACTAAAAGTCAGTAGTATTAGGTGTATGTGAGATTTAGGCATATTTATGTATTAGGAGTAGGGAATTGATGGAAAGTATGAGGGGAACAACCTGAGTAACTGAAAAGAGTGTTTTGACTGCTAAAATCCCAGATTGTTCAAGGAGGCAGGAGGCCAGAATAACTAGCCCAGAAAGAATATGAACTGTTCCAGTACTTGAAATATGTGGGACATAAACTAATTGGAAATGTGACTTGGTAACCTTAGTTAAAACTGATATCAGTTAACCACAACAAAATTCCTTCCATCCCTCTTGAAAGCTCTACTATGAGTAATAGAAATGGGCATTTATAATACGCCACTGTTCTCAGAGTGGTGGTAATGCAAGCCACAGCTTGCTTCACATCTCAGCTGCTTTCAGTTGACCAAGTTGAGTAGGTTTATTTTCACTGTGTATAAAATGGGATTATTTCCTTATCTCACAAACTGAAACATGCCTTGCCTGAGGGAGTTTCTACCCAAACTGGATGCCTTGTATTTTGGTATGGTGACCTGCCATAATGCTGCATAATTTCTAGTGCTGCTGTCCTTTTTCCTTTTTTCTTTTTTCCCCATCCTCCCTCTTTCCCTGAGGAAATATTACATAGGTCATCTTGAAGAAAAACTGCATGAGGAAAGAAATCCAAGTGCTAACTGAGATGAGGTTGGCCTTTGAAATTGAGGTATGCCATTTACTGCAAATGTATTTGCAAAGGGATGGTTGGTCATTTTAGATCCTTCTCCTAGTGGAATACTGCTCACTTCAGCAAGTTCCATCAGAGATGGTCAGTCAGACAGCTTTGCTGACCCATCCTCCTACAAATCTTGCCTGGCATGGAAAAGCACTATCTTGCAGTGCAGGAATGGATGGAAGGGCTTCTGAAAGTCTACTTCAATTCACATGCTGTTTGGCTGAGCTCTTGATCAAATGGGTTAAGCTCATGTTCTTTTAAATGACCAAAATATGGTGCAGTCATTTCTGTACTGCACTGCAGTCTGGATCTGCTGCCACTACAGGCTTCTTGCACATTCCCCTCCCCGCCCCCCCCCCTTTTTTTTCTTTTCCCTTCGCCTGCGGAAGTCTGGCTCTTGCAATGAGCTCACCCACAACAAAAGCTTCTTGGAGTCCTGTTTAGCTCCAGCTAGGACCTACCTAACAACAGCTCCTTTCCTGTCATTCTCTCGCCTACTAGACATAGCAGCCATATGAGTATTTGGGTGGGGAAGGAAGGAGATTGCAACATCCATTAAGGGGAAAAAAAAAAAGGCTTGTCTGTCTCTCACTTTTCAAGTGCAGCTGTAAAACTTTCCTTGGCCTTTGAAAACTGAGCTCTGCCATGTGGTGGGTGTGAGGTGCAGAATATGTCAGTTTTGGAAATTAGTCCTTTAAATAGGCAATTGCAAATAGCATCCAAATTAAAGCTTTTACAGCAGTTTTGCTGCAATCTGGAATGTGTTACTTATTCAGTAAGATGTTGTGGAGAGTAAGAGGAAGTTCCAAGTACCTCCACCTGTACATGTCTTCCAGACATCAAACCACATCTATCCTGACAACAACTCTGACTCTCTAGAAATGTGGTTGTAGTATGAGCCTCATAGTGAAACCAACTTTGTTTCCCTGCAAGATCTCAGTCTTCTAACAGCAGACTGTGCCTGCTGTGAGTGAAGACTGCTGTGTTGACATGATTGCAGCCACAGATTGGCAAACCCATACTAAAGTGTCTGAACTAAGTGAGAGGCAGTGTGACTGTCTTTTGTATTTAATTCATTTTATTTACAAGGAAAATGTTCTACAGGCCACTCAGGAGAAGGCAGCTAGGAGCCCTAAAGCATTTATTATCTCATCTGTAGAGTTTAGAGTGCTTAGAGACTAGGTGCCACTTGGTACAATCAGCACTTCATAGTTCTTTATAGGTATTACTTTTCTACAGAGGTACATTGCTCTTAATGCTGGGGACAGGAATAAAACTCTTTTAAGGAGCTGAGGTAACAGGTAGAGCTGCACTCAGCTTTTCCTATTCTAATGTAAGATTATCTGAACAGGCACAGTGAGTTTGAAGTGAGTTGTGTTACCCTAGCAAGAACATGTCTGCCTCTTGGATGTTTGCACTGCATACCTTCTTATTTACCTAAATCCTCCCAATCCACCACTGAGAAGTAGCCTTGTTACCTTACCTGTATGCATAATCTGATGTCCTTGAAGCAGAAAATAGAGATGAGAAAGGAAACTGTTTGTGTTGACTGCTGGTGTTGTCTTTGTCATCAGTCACTCAACAAGATTGCAGTATATGCCTGGTGGGATAGAAATTCAATTCAGAAAAGGGAAAACCTCACTCACTTTGCAACAATATTTAGTAGCATTCCAGAACTTACACAGCTTTCTTGAGGAATATCTTTGCTGTATCCATTGTTTTAATGTAGTGCCTTTCTTAATCACTCTTTATTATCTCCAAGGTTCTAGAAAAGTGTTTCCCAGGGTTTAGGTGGAGAGAAGAGTCTGCGTGTTGCTGCCTAGCTTCTCATAATGATGCTGTATTAATCAACCTAATCAAGAGCAGTGACTCAGAGGAAAATCAAGACTGGATAACTCAAGTGATAAATAATCACTTCTGTGGTCTACAGGATTGCTTCCTGCTGAAGAGAATAGCCCAAGGCACTTTACTGCTAGGGAATACATCTTCCTGTGTATTCTAAGTTTTCTTTCTGTAATTCAAAAGTAAAATCTTTAGAAACTCTCTCCCTCCTTATTACTAGTTCACAATCTACCACATAGCTCTAGAGAGCTCATCCTGCAGTGGTAGAGTCATTCCAGCTCTGCTTCTAGAAGCTAAGTCCCTGTTTGGTCTAGAGCAAAATGGGAATAAACCCATGTGCTGGACTGCCCTGAGTGCATCCTTTCCCTCCCATGCTGCTCACCAAACCTTGTCCCTTCAACCTGACACAGCAACCAAAACAGGTTGTTCCAGTTTGGAACCCTGTAAAGGCATGGGTGGGGGGTTGTGGGGTTTCTAAGGTCTTCAGCAATTTGTTGTGCTCAACTCAAAGGGACACTTGTCTGCTGAAACTGGGTACTTCAAAGGATGAAATACCAGTTGCTCTTTTTCAGTCAAAATGAATGTCCCGTAAGGGTAAGGAGGAGAGGTTTCTGATGTGACTGCTGCCTGTTTCATCCTGCCTCTTTCTGCCTTCATAAAGGGATGCTGTTTGCTATCAGTGGCTTTACCTGCACTCATCTGTAGGGTGTTAATCTTTCTGGCTTTTTTATTCCATAGGATGATGAGAGTCTGAAATACTTAACTCACGAAGAGCAAGATGTTCTCACGTTCTTTGAGGAAACTATAGATGCCTTAGAAGATGACTTGGATGAGCCAATCCAACATGACAGTGGCATTCACTGTCACTCTCCGAGGTCAACAGAAGAAAATGTGTCAAGTCATTCAGAGACTGAAGATATCATTGACTTAGTACAGTCAACACCAGAGAGCAGTGACCATGAAGGCCCTCCTAGCAGAGACGCAGAGACAGGTAGCAGTATTTCCTCAAAATCTAGTGTGGTTTTCATAGAATCATAAGGTTGGAAGGGACCTCAAAGATCATCTAGTTCCAACCCCCTGCCACAGGCAGGGATACCTCCCACTAGTACAGGTCACTTGAACACCTCCAGGGAGGGAGCAGCCACAATCCTCCCTGGGCAACCTGTGCCAGTGTCTCACCACCCTCACTGTAAAGAACTTCCTCCTAACATCCAGTTTCAATCTCCCCTCTGCCAGTTTAAACCCATTGCCCCTTGTCCTATCATTGCAAGACCTTGTAAATAGTCCCTCCCCAGGCTTCCTGTAGGCCCCCTTCAGATACTGGAAGGCTACTGTAAGTTCTGCTGGAAGCCTTCTCTTCTCCAGGCTGCAGAGCCCCAACTCTAGTAGCCTGTCCTCATAGAAGAGCTGCTCCAGCCCTCTGATCTTTGTGGCCCTCCTCTGGACCTGCTCCAACAGTTCAATGTCCTTCCTGTGCTGGGGGCTCCAGAACTGCACACAGTACTCCCCCCTTGAAAACAGCTAAAGAAATTCCGTACCTTCCTCAAGATGACTCTGTTGCACATCATGAGGTCTAAGGACTGTGATTTTTAGTTTGACTTGAGATTTTTTAAATTCCTGCTGTTACCATAACTTTATTTTCTCATGGAGGTCAAGCATATGATTAAGCTGTTGGGTGGCTGTGTCAGTCTACCTGGTGACCAGGTTGTAACAGTTTTGCAGAGTCATCACAGCAGGGCAGACTACTGTTCATCAATGTCTTCACGCTCTGGTTCTCCCTAAGACCTTTTGAAGACTTTTTCTGAGTTTTAAGACAGCAGATTGTGTTACTTTGTGTGGGACCGAAAGGCACATGACCTTGACAAGGTAACATGTGGTGTGTTGCTCTCTTCGCCCTGTAGAGTTTCTCCTCTCTGGTTTTGGAGAAGGATTTTATCAGCGACTGCACACAGGGGGATGTAACATGTCCTTTCCTGCCTGTTAAAATGAAAAATAAGAGTTGGCAAAACTTAAAGAAAAAGCAGCCATTGATACAGTGAAGCTGATGTGCAGATTGTGAAGGAATGGCAGGAAGAGAGCTTCTAGTGAAGTGCTATAAATCTAGTGAGTTGAACTGTAGCATCACTTACAAGATGCTGTGGCAATCTCTGTTCAGTTGTAGTTTCTTCTGGCAATGTGGGCTGACTGAGTTGGAAAGTTTAGAGGAGGGGAGTACTGATGCTTGCTAATCCTAGGTGAAGGAAAGCCTTATATTCTGCTCTGTGTGAAGACTTACTGACATGATTGCTGCTTTGTCTTTTAAGTGTTGGATGCTACCTGGAGAACTGAGAGCCTGAAGTTGGCTGTACCTGCTGACCTTCCCCTGCACCCTCCTGTACCACCACCATTGACGCCTGAGATGCTTCCTCTTCCTCCTCCACCCCCTCCTCCAGTGCAGCATCCAAAATTGCTTCGTTCTATCCCTACTCCACTCATCATGGCCCAGAAGATGTCTGAGCAGCAGATGGAGAACAAGGTGCGCTTCCCCAGTGTCCTCAAGGAAGGGAATTTGGAGAGAAAGAAAACCCCAGTAGTCAATGGTGATTATTCGGCAACTACAAAGCCCCCTCCTGCACCAGCACCCAAACTGCACCGGTTCCCCAGCAACATCAACATAACAAATATCAGTGGCAAGGAGTTCAATGAGACAATTTCAAAAGCAGCAGTTAATGTCCAGGAGCGGAGAGCTCAGGTGCTGGCCAACATCAATGGAGGAGCTTTTCTGGCAGCAGAACTGGAGGAGAAGCTGCAGAAAAATGATTTCTTGTCACGTAACAGAAGTTCTTCCTTAAGGGATTTGTCCTCTGAGCAAACACGATATGAGGCCCTGACAAAACTTGGCCTAGTGAAGGGAAAGTCAACTCAGGACCAAGTGGACCATGCCCCAAGCACTCAGCAGCTTGATGTGCAGCCTAAACAGGCAGACACTGTTCCTAACGGATATCAAAACATTCATGAAGTCTTAAAAAATGAGCCCAGCCCTTTCCTTCCTATGGGCAAAACGGTAGCAATCAAACCAGAGGTAGCTCTTGCTGCTAACAGGGTCAGCAGTGCACAGCAGAACACAGAAAAAAGTTGTAATGATTATAAGCAATCTAGTCTAAACCTGGATATGAGGAGAAGATCAGGTTCGCTGCCTAGACCTTCAGGATTTCGATCCCAAGGGATAACAGTGAAGTTTTCTGGCCGTGGCTCAACAGAAGAAGCAAGGAGAGAGGCCCTTCGGAAGCTGGGACTACTGAAAGAGACAGCATAGTTCAGATGAGAATGTTGTGGCAGTGGGGGGAAAGCCATGGCGTGGCTTCGTGTTTGAATAGGCCAAACAGGATCGGCGTGAAACAGATTGGAAGAAGAAAGGGGAAGTTCTCTGCTTCAGGAAAGCTGAGGAGACATGACACAGTGGAATGACCACTTGTGTTTGTCCCAGAAGGACTTGTCCTCGTGTACAGTCATGTACAGCAGTGGGCTTCAGGGTCCCCTTCCTACGGAGACATTCATCTGTTGCTCTTTGACTAAGAGGAATTTTATTTTAGTAAAGCTGATAGCATCACATTAAAGTGTACAGTGCAGTATTGTTGTACATAGCAAATCCAGTGGTGAACCTTCCTTTTGCTCTTCCTGAAGCCAAAAAGAGGAGCTCTGTTTGTCTTGCCCACATGTGTGTCTGTCTGTGGGAGCTCCAGATACAAAACTGAAATTTCTGACCAGTGTGGCACGCTTTCCTGACTTTTTGTTGTCTGTATTAGCTGTCTTGGCTTTGTTCCCTTCAAGTGGTGGAGTCTTCTGCTTCCTTGCTCTGTGCCCACTTGACTCAAGGCTGTACAGAGGGTGGTTTCTGTTTTGACCTTCTTGACAGAGCAACCTGAGCATTGAGGAGATGACTGCATCACTCTGCTGCTTCACCTGAAGTCTTACCTTTCTTCCTGGCCACCTGCTTCTTGGTCATGCTCTAGCAACCTACGTGTCCAGTAAAAGGCACCAGATAAGCCTCAAGGATATGCACTCTGCACTGTTTTTTCGCACTGACAGCCAAAGAGTCTCCTGACAATCTGTGACCCCAACTGTTCTGTACCAGTGAGGATCTTTAAAGCAGTGAAGCCATAGGAACAAGTGAACTTTGTACCAAATGAGACAACCTTATGTCAGAAGTTTTGTCTTGTGTCTTGGGGGTTCCTGTGAAGAAACTGTTACTATTTGAACAGGAGCTGTACTGCACTGAATAGCTGCAAGTTCTGTTACTTCTAAAAACTGTCATTTGGTCTTCCTGTAGTTAGACAGCCCTAACGAAACCCTCTGTTCACAGCCTTATTTGATTCTGCTCTGCCAATGCATAACAGAAGTTAAAGCCAAAATTATTGCAGGCTAAGTGGAGTTACAGGAGAAATTGGTATTTAAGAGCACATCACTCAAGTTTGGAGTTACTTTGCCTTTGTTCAGTAGACATGTTTTTAAAGATTGTCCCAAAACATTTGTGTGTTGGTATAATTTGGTGGGGATTTTTGTTTGTCTGTTTTAACATGGCAAAGCTGCTTTTCCACACTAAACATACCTTCCCCATTTGTACACCTGAAGATATCAAGAATAGCCATTTAAAAAGCAAATGCCAAGCTCCAGCCCCTCTAAATTTCTGGTTGTTATGCCTGCATGTTTAAGGGTTCTCAGTGCTTCATTTCTAAAGGGAAAAGCTCACTTTCTAAAGCACCAAGCACCCCCTCTTTTTTTCCTGACTAGCTGAGTGATAAACCCTGGAGAAGAGGAGAGGAGTGGCTATAATAGAAACTGACACACCCTTCAGCCAGGAGCTCTGACATAACTGTGATAAACAAGTTTGTAATTCTTGAGATAGTGTTTCAAACTTGCTGAGCTGAACTTGCAAATGAAGCTGTCGTGAAGGAAAAAATCTTCTGCACCATTTTCAACCTGCCTCATAAGTTAAAGGTGTTTTGTTTTAAATTATCTGCTTGCTGCTTCAATTTTTAATTGTGTTGTTATGGTATCTGGCTGGTTCTGTTATGTAGTTATTCTTTTCAGCCTTTTCAGTGGGTTAAGTGATCATGTTCCTCATTGTGACAGGCATACTATACATAAGCAATGAGTAATTAAAATATGTGGCCATTCCTCTGCCTGGCAAAGCACTTGGGCATGCATAATCAAACGTGAGAAGTGCTGCTGAAACAAAAAAGGCTGCTTGTGTGCTGCAAGTAAAGCACAGACTTATTTTGCTGGCTTTTGAGTTTGTAGTCCTTTGAGTATTTTCTGTGCTTGTCCTGTACAGAAAATAGATGCAAACACCTGCTTTACTGCAGCCTGGAGTGGAGTCCTACATGTGGGTGATGCATCATAATTTATTAACATAACCTACTAAGTAATTTTAACTGTTTCATGGCCTTTGTGCTTTTAAATCCCGATTAAGCAAACTCTTCATTATAAATGTGAAGCCCCTACAAAGCCATCTTCACATCTAATCATTTCTTGCCAGCTTTTCTAGTTGTTTACAGTTGAGAGTCCATGCTAAGCAAAGTGGGGGGGAGGATAATCCTGACCCTGTTTCATCAAAGTTCAGTCCTATTCAACAACTTTGTAATATAGCCCTATTTAAAAAAGAAAACAATAAGATGTTTAATATCTAAAGTTGCAGTATGTTGAATTCAGCTGGATAATGTTCTTCCATCCTTTGTGCAGGGCTGCACTTCCCAGTGGGAAGTGAGAGTTAGATCTTCAGCAGGTAAACCAATTTCTGCTGAGGGAGGACTTAGAACGAGGTATTCATTGTGGCCCTTCATTGTAGCAAATACCCTACTGGTGAATTCTTCTCTGTGCCTAAAACTGTAGTAAGCAAAGCCATGTATTTAAATGAAGTTAATTAAGAGTCTAGCTGCTAATTACCTGTATATATGTTTAGCTCTATTTTTGTGTATCTTGTTGTGTGTATATGTTGCTGTGATTTCATTTTTCCCCTTTGTTAGAGGTAACTGTCTTGCACAAATCTGAGAAATTGTCTATTAAACTGGGATAAAAACCAATAAAATGATGGCTGACGGAAGAGGGAATTTTGTTGTCACTCAGGAGCATGCATCATCCTTGACAGAGGGAAGTGACTTTTTTTTTAGTGGCTAACATAAATGCAATAACTTCTCGCAATTGCAGATGGGTTCAGGAGGCAAAATTCAATCCTGTCACATCACTTGTGAAGAAGGAAGTGGAAGGATTTTATCTGTTTTCTAACAACAGATTTGAATTCTCTCTGCTGGGCTTGAGGAAGCCAGGGTGTTTGCAAGGAATGAGGTTTATCCTGAGCAGTGAAGTAGAGAAAAGCCCTTTCCCAGTAGGCTGCAATATTAAAAAGGCTTTTCCAAGAGGAATCTTCACGTGAAAGAACGTAACTCAGCTTTGTTTCTATGGCTGCTTTTCCTGGGCATTACCACAAGGGACTGTGATCCTGCTGAGACTGGAAGTCTTTCTTATCACACAGGACCAAGATCCGCTTCAGAGACTGTCCCTACGCAGAGTATAAGTGAGTATGTGCACGTGTATGTCTGTGTGTTGTCTTTCATTGGGTGCTAAAATGCTTCCAATCAAGAATCAGTGCTGCCTCTGGCACATGCTGCTGGAGTTAATGCTTTTGAGTACAGACATAAAGGCTCCCAATGAAATGTTATACAGCTGAGGTGGTGGCTAAATCATCTTGGGCTGAGACTTATCCCACTTCAAGTACAGAACAGTTTAGAACCAAAATTAACAGACTAAATAACAAGGATGCCAAATCCCTCAGAAGAGCAGATGCTCAGTACTGAGTGGCTGCCTACCCAGGATAAGGACTCTTTACAGAAGCTGCCCTGAAGGGATCCACTACCACCCCAGTTTATCCTTGGGAAGAACTCCTGAAACAACTTTTGAAGGTGGCTTTCTTAGAGGCAGGTGCTGTTGAACATTTGAACAAATACCATAAAAGATAGTGGCAATTGCTCTGGAAAAAAATGAACTCCTGTTTGCATGAACTACCTTATTTCCCAGGTATGATGGGGGTGGAAGCCAAAAAGCATCAGCATGTCTAGAAGCCTGTCCTCGAGCTTTCCAGGGCTTCCTCAGGGCTTGGGTACATGTCTCAGCCAGGACAGAGCTGTGTCCAGCTCCAGCCTGGAGCTAGTGAGAGAATAGAACTTGGCTCAATCTACAATGAAAACTCAAATTACAGTGCCTCACCTTTGCTGTAGGTTAAAACCTCACACAGCTGCTCAGTTACTGTCAGCCTTTCAAGTGGCTGCAGATTTGGAAATAAGCTTCTGATGTTTTGATGACTCCTGTACTTGTTTTGTGTATACACACAGAAGTAAACTTGGCTTCTCCCTCAAAAATAAACAGCTTCAGAAAGGGTTATCTGGGAAGTGATCAGGGAAGGCACAAGGCTGAAGGGAGAGGATAGCTTTAGCCCTGCAACTTGGGCTGATTTTCTGTGCTGCTGGAGGCACAAACAGAAGGGCTGTAATTTTACAGCAGTCCTGAAGGAACTAACTAAACCCAGAGGTAAGAAGCTCAGAACACATTGTTTAGCTGACTGGTTAGGCATCGCTATTCCTGGCAGAGCTGGAGCCCAGGGTAGCACAGCTCAAACATAGGAGTGTGAGCTGCAGTCATGGTGTGGGATGGCTCAGGCTCCTCTGGAGGCAGCTACAAGGCCAAGCCCTGATGGTTATGTTTTCAGATGTATTCCATATAGCTACAGCACCCCTAACTCCAACTAACTTGTTCTTAATGACTTGGGCTCTAAGCAAGTTATTTGATGTCTTCAATAGGGCAGCACTGAAAGATTGGAAGGTGAATGTGAAATGAGTGGAGAAACTTTAGAGGTAAATGTGTTTAAGGTCAACAGACTCTGAATCTTGCCCTCCAACCTGTCTTTTGCTCTAAGAATCTGATAACAAGTTGCCTTGGCTTCATCTACCAGTCTGCTCCTAATGTTTTGAAAGATTATGAGCTTACATCCATGCTGGAATAGGACTGGCTGCAGCTATGTTGGCAGTAGTCAGACAGAGGTTGGTTTAAGTTCCACTTAAACAGGAGGAGAAACTTCTTTAAGGGTGTCAGGGCACTGGGACAGGCTGCCCAGAGAGGTGATGCAGTCTCCTCTGGGGACATTCAAAACCCAGCTGGATGTGTTTCTGTATGGCTTTCTCTAGATGAACCTGCCTTGGCAGAGGAGTTAAGACTCAAGCTCCAGAGGTCCCTTCCAACCCCTACCACTCTGTGATTCTGTTAAAAGTGATATCTTAAGGCCTATGGTCAAAGGTTCCAGAACTGCAGAGTGGATGAGCCAGAAATGGAAGGGCCTTGGAGCAGGAATGCTGTGGTGTGATGCTTAACTGAGCAAGAAAGGGGCATGGCCCCTGCCTGCACAGTGTGGCAATTCTGCCATCACCTGAGCTGTTCACATGGAATTGCCTGGCCACTAGCTGAAGGATGAGTTATGGTAAACACAGAACTGCTGTGCATGGAGTTTTGTCCCAAGCTTCATCCTGTTAACTTTCCAGCCAGAACAAGTGATACCAGCGTAAGCTCCTCTACTGGCACTAGCAGTTGAGTTTGGCAAGATGGTTTTAAACCAGATGCATATGTTGATGTAGATCTTAAAGACCTCCTGCCATCTAATTCACTGTTTCTGGCACATAGCCCTCCACATGCACCTTGCTTTCAGGTAACCCCTGCATCATGCAGATGCAGAAGCTGAGACTCAACGCTGTGATGAAGACTCCTCTAACTATAAACGTCTTTTCCCCTGAGGTAAGAAGGGTCGTTAGACTGGATGGAGCCAAGTCCTTCCAAGGGAACACACCCTTCTCTGGGGTGTTTTGTTGTTGTTTGGTCCTTTTTTTTCCTCCCTCAGACTGGGGCTTTCTCTTCCCCTGCAAGGTGACTCCTCCCAAATTAGGAAATGCCTTCTTTGGAAAGTCATCAGTGCATTCCTGACTTACTTCAGTGAGTGGTCGGATGTGTCCTTACCTCAAGGGACCTACAGGGGAAGATTATTTTTAGCCATGACCTTTTAGCTTTTGGGTTTTCCTGCTGGGTCATAATTATCTGCTGCTGCTTAAAACCAGCAGAGGCATCAGTAACTTTAGGATTAAACTGAACAGGTGTGAGAAGAGTAGAGAAAGCAGTTGGCAGGTTTGAAGGAGCAACTTTGCTTCAATTTCACCAGCCTTTGCACCTGCCCTTGAGCATTAATGAATGTTTTATGGGGCCTCAGGAATCACAAACTAACTCTGAGCTGTTTCCCAAAGCTGCTGAGGCACTGGTAGCCTGGGTATCTGTATCACAAACATAGGTGGCTCTTACACTCTTCTTCCCCATTGTTTTATGAAGCAGTATCATGGAGAAGGGAACCACAACCTGATTAAAAAGTAGTGTTGGTGCTGAAGGTCAAAATTTAAAAGAAAATAAATACAGAAACTCCTTTTGCTTCAGCCTTGAATTGGGGGGCTATAGCCAAGCAAGGACTCTAAGCTGCTGCCTGAGGTCTACCCTAGCTGTTTACTTTAGTCCCTTCCCTTATTGCTGTAGCCAGTACAGTAGCCTCAGGGACCCAGAACAGTGTCATCTCAGTCACAGATTGGCCTTCCCACCAGCTCAGCCCTTGATGCACACTGCAGCAGACACCTGAGCAGAAAAGCACTGCCCAGGGCAGAAGACAATCATTATCTCACTGTATCTATTGCAAAAAAAAAAATCACAGTAATTCATAGTAATGCTCCTTCTTTTGCAGCAAACAGCCCCACATGAAGCTAGGAGTAACTGGGAGCAGGTCAAGTTAGGAGGTGTGGCTACCCTGAGCCTTTTGTCAAGTTCGGAAGTTGCTGACACCTACCTTCAATGATCAGGCCCCAGGCACTGCTGTAGCAGAGAAGCCAGGACATCCTTCCTCTTCATTTGGCAGTTGGCAGAGACAAGATTACAGAAGAATTACTGGAAAAGCATGGGACCAAAAAATTAACCAGCCAATGCTGGCAATAGTCAAGAGATGTTTCACTCAGTGACCAGCCACACCCAGGGGGATGACTGCCTGAGTGGTTTACTGCTGAACACCAAACCTGTGTTTGCGAGCTGATGCACAAAACTACATCCAGGTTCCCCCAGTAAGCACTCATCCACCTTCCACTCCCATCACCCTCCCTGTCCAAGCCCCACGTGGATCCTAGGGCAGGTCTCAACTCCTCAAGTCTTGGGTTGTTCAGCCCAGGAGTGATTCAGAAGCCTTAGGGAGCTCAGTGTAGCTGCATGTCAGGTTGCCACACTGAGCGGCGCAGGGCCCCAGAGACCCCAACTCTTGCTGAGCACTGCACACACTTGCCCTTCCCAGCAGCTCTTCCAGCAGTCTACTCTTACCACTGGCAATGGTTTCCCATGCAAGTCACATTCCTCTCTGGTTCAGCCTCAGAGGTCTCTGTTACAACAGGATCACTCATTTTCTCAGAGGTTTGAGAAGGTCAGCTTCACCATCAAAAGTCCATGATGTATTTTTTCCCTATCACCTCACCAGAAGCTCTCAGCTCTTTAGGCTTTTGTTATTGTAAGCATCAGAAAATTGTGTAATTTCTTCATCTGTTCTCTGTTGTTTATCCAACCCACCAGGAAAGGCAGGAGCTGCAGTTCCCAGCTGGAAAATGAGGACAAGTAATGTTAAGCCAAGAAAAAAAAAAGAAAAAAAGCAGAGGTGTGCTTGACCTTCCAGTTTCCAGGCTTATGCAGTAATCCTGAATCACCCTTCCTCTCCTACCACCACACCTACTGCTGCAGGAGCATTTACATGCCAGCCTAGGAGAAAAACCAGCAAGCCTGGAAGCTTAGCCCCATGTGTGCAATGAGTTGTTCATACTCTGATTACCAGCGATAAGCCACCCATTGTACCCATGCTCAGAGGGTGGAATGACACCAGCAGGAAAAGAGAATTTGAACAAGCTGTCGCAGCAGGAAGGAGATTCTCTGTTCATATCTGAACATCTATTAAGAAACAGTTGTCAGCACACTTCTATTTCCAATGCAGAAGCCAGCACAGAGGTAGCAGAGCAACAGGGTCTTCAGGCTTCATGACACAAACTTCATTACCATGGAACATTTCCTTCCTCCTAAATGGATTTAGTTTGCCTGATTAACTTTAAGTTTTATTTATGCCAGGAGCTTCCCAGTGTGCTCAAGCCCAGGAAATGGGGACTGAGTGCCCAGCACAGCAGTTCCCAATACATCCTTTAATAAATCCCTGGGCTCTGCATTGGCCCTGCCAAGAGCAGACTTTACTCTGCAGCGTGTCACCCTGCAGGCAACAGCAGTGCTTCTCCTGACACCAAAAGCTGGTTTGAGTTTACATTAGGCAAGACTCACAGCTAGTAACACCCCCCCTGGCTTCCTAGGGTGTGGGACCAACCTGAATAGCAAACCACAGACAATTACACCTTTTGGGCCTGCAAGTAAGAAAGAATGAGTTCATCCACTCCTGCTCTTGCGTCCATCTTTCCACCAGAGAAAGAGGGAGGAGGAATCATTGTCTGCCTGGAACAGATCAGCTGAATTCCCAGAAAGAAGCAGACTGATCCTCCCCAACCAGACTGACCCCTGGATCTTCCTCCCAGGAGAGGGCTCTTCCTGCCATAAGCCCAGTGAGGAAGCTGGAGCTCCCTCACCACATGCAAAGCTTCCCAGAGCAGAGATCAGAAAAGCCCACGCCACCTCTTGGTGTGCTACTTCCACTGCTTGGTTACCTGGGCTTCATTTCCATCACTTCAGGGACACAACTTTCAGCAACTCACAGCAATTAAATAACCACTTACTAGATGAGTACAGTAGAGACATCAAGCTACTCTTCAGGTGGGTTATGAAAATTTGCTGATGTACTCAAGTCTTGCTTCCCAGGAGAGAACATCTGATCTTCAGCTGACTATGAACGCATGTCCATGTATATAATGTTAAAAATGGGACACTGGCACAGCAAGGAGGACAGCCAGCTCAGGTGGACAGTGACAGTGCAGCTCCACAGCCAGGAACAGAGCACACATGGGCTTCCCTTGACAGCTGGGGACAACTTCCATCAATACTTCCCCTAAAGAGATGCAAGCAAGGGCAAGGGGAGGCCCTGGTGCCAGGCTGTGCACACATGGTGCATATGATGTGCTGGCCCCACTAAGGTGGAAGAGTTTCTGGAACCAGCTCCCTTAGAGCATCTTCTGACTCAGGAAAGGTGGTTGCAGTTGGTTGGTCAGTCACTGATTTTTCATGGCATGACTGTTTTCAACCAGGAGCTGCCCAAGAAACAAGCCAGGGGCTCAGAAACTAACATCTATCCCCAAAATGGGGATATTGGATTTAGTTTTATTTTATCAAATTAACTAGAGCAGAAGCTTTTAAGGGACTGATTATTAGCTACAAGCCCTAGGAGGTAGGATCAGCAAGTGGAGGACTGCACTCGAGTAGACTCCTTGGGTATCTCCAACTGCTCTATTTGCAAAGGCTTTTTTCCCTGTGTGCTGGGGAGGCAGAGGTGACACCAGTGCCTAAGGTTCACAAAATTATGTCTCTGGTCAACCTTGTTTCAGCTTTTCTCCAGTCAGAGAGAGCTTGACTCCAGTCAGAGCTACTCTACTCCCACAGATGTTTCATGCCCCAAAAATACCATCTGAGCCTCTGCTGCCACTGGAGAAGGACACAGGTCTACCCTGAGCCCCATATAGTATCTGCCAGTCCCAGACAGACACCTTAGGTCACAGCTCAAATAGCCTCAGGCACAGAATCACAGAATGTTAGGGATTGGAAAGGACCTCCAGAGATCATAGGGTCCAAGCCCCTGCCAGAGCAGGATCACCTAGGGCAGGCCACACTGGAACATGTCCAGATTGGCTTTGAAAGTCTCCAGGGGAGGAGACTCAGGCACATATGGGATTCGCCTCCAGAGGAAGACACCTGAATTTTGGTGGCATGGGACACGCAGTGGAGTACAGGGACTTGTGGGACAGCAATGATGTTATCTTGATTTACCTATAAAATCACAGAATGCAAGGGGTTGGAAGATACCTCTAGAGGTGAGCAGGGACATCTCCAACTAGACCAGGTTGCTTAAAGCCCCATGAAGCCTGACTTAGAATCTGACTCCAGGGATGGGGTCTCCACCACCTTCCTGGGCAACCAGTTCCAGTGTTCCACCACCCCCATCAGAAGGACAACAAATGAGACATGGAACTGTTACAAAACCACAGTCTCCAGAATCTAAAGAATGCCAGCAGCTATGCTGCAGCTAAAATGTTCATCCTGTGACAGTACCTTTAGTTGGAGAAGAGCACCACCAGCAGCCAAAAATCACTTCCCAAGTCCCACTCATTGAGTGTTACAGATGTGAAACACGTTAAAGAGCATGCAACAGGGTTGTCCTCACCAAGACAATCTTGAAGTGCTACCAAAAAGTTGGGGAAAAAAAAGAAGAAAAAAGAAAAGGGGGAAATATGTAAAAGTTTTCAAGCTCTTAGGCTGCCAACCATGACTTGCTTCCAGCCAAAAAAGGTCAGTCTCCTTTATCCCATGCATGATAGAAACTTTTTTCCTGCAGGTAAACGTCAAAGAACAAATAAAATGTCAACGGAGCCTAAATTTCTACCTCTTTTTGAAGTGTCTCAGCCATGGTTTTTATTTGCCCAATGGCCTAGATCCAGGTAATGGTGGGAAGGAAGCAAGAGTCTTTTTGTTCTTCTAACCAGGATCAGAAATGCCAAGTGTTTTAATGCCACAATCCTACCCTGACAATAATAACTTAAAAGCAAAGTTTATAATTCAAACAATAAAAGTAAATATTTGGACACTTACTCACTTGTTTGACTCTTGCTCAGATAGTTTCCTACTCCCAGCATGCTGGGATCTTCTTAGGAGTGGTTGGAAAAAAACTATTTATAGTTGAGTTCTGAGGAGAGGCAGCAAAGTGTCCTCTCAGATGAGCATCTTCAGCAGGGCAGAATGGCTATGGCTGAGGAAAAAAAAACCTCAGTGTGGAAAGAATTAGTGCTGAACCTCAAAGGAAAAAGAAAAATGAAACTACTATATTTATCATGAGACAAGAGCAGGAATTGTTGGTGAGGTTTTTATTTTGAAAATACTTCACTTCCCTGGGGTCAAGGGTTAGGGTTGTGCTGGCCACTAAATGACTGACAGACACTCTCTCTTAATCCCTCTTCCTTCCACAGGGAGGAGAAAAGGAATAAGGGAGAGAGATTTTGGGGTTAGAAAAGAAAAAAAATAGAACAGCTTTAATAAAAATAGCAACAGCAAAATGAAACAGATACAAACCCAGTATCAAGCCCAACCCCTGATAGCAATTAGGCACTGCCGCCACTGAGGATGTAGCAGAAATCCCAGAATGGACTCAGCATCAGACAGGAACCATACTGAGGAACTGGATTCTGGAACTAGATTCAGAAACCAGAGACAGAATGGACAGAGTCCTGCTCGTATACCAGCTTTTGAAGAGAAAGAAGAGAGCTTGAGCCTTGTGATCTCTTAGCTGTATACTGAATATGGCATACATGGAATAGCTCCTTGGTTAGTTTAGGGCCACCTGAACAGTCCACTCCTCCCTCCTGGTGCACCTCCAACATAGAATCATAGAACTGCTTTGATTCAAAAAGACCTCTAAGATTATCAAATCCAACTGTCAACACCACTATGGCCATCAAACCATCTCCTGAAGTGCCATATCCACACATTTCCTGAACACCTCCAGGGATGGTGATGCCACCACCTCCTTGGTCAACCTATTCCAATGCCTGGGCAACCTTTCAGTAAAGAAGTTTTTCCTAATATCCAATCTAAATGGACAAGATTTAGCAGTGCCCTTGGTCTGCACACCAACCCTTGGTGCTAACTAGAAATGCTGAGCATTACCACTACTAGAAGCAGACACTGCAAAACACCACTGTTAATTTTGGAAAGTGTAGTCACTGAGAAGAGACCAAGCTGAAAAGCTGAAATCACTGAACAAGACTAGTTCTAATCCAGCTCAAACCAGGACAGCTTCATTTGTAGTCAGTTTAGAAAAGGAGAATCCATGATCTAGAGGGCTGCTTAAATATTTAAACCATCTGAAATTGGGGGCTGGATAAGATGACCCTTTAAGGGTCTCTTCCAACCTGATGCAATCTGTGAAGCTGTAAAAATCACTAAACAGAACTTCTTCTAACTCAGACCAGGATACCTGTCAGGGGTATCTGGTCTTTACAGTACAGCACAACTGTTTGGGGTCAACAGTAATTATCAAGTCTGTCTACTTCTCATTTATCTGCCTTCATGTATACGCCCCCCCTCACCCCCACCCCCCCCCCCCCCCCCCCCCCCCCCCCCCCCCCCCCT
>WBNM01042374.1:201780-224682 GCA_013399055.1 Ramphastos sulfuratus | reverse complement strand
TGCGAGTTCTGATTAATATTAATAAATTATATATTAATATTTTTATAATATCATCTTGCAGTACCTAATTACCCCTCCCCGACACCATTCCAATGTTTGACAACCCTCTCTGTGAAGAAGTATTTCCTAACATCCAGCCTGAACCTCCCCTGGTGCAGCTTGTAACCGTTTCCTTTAGTCTTGTCTCTTGACACAGAGGACAAGCAGCTGACTTCAACCTCCCTTCAGGTAGTTGTAGAGACCAATGAGTTCTCCCCTCAGCCTCTTCTCCAGACTGAACAATCCCATCTCCCTCAGATGCTCCTCATAGTTCTTGTGCTCTAGGCCATTCACCAGCCTCACTGCCCTTCTCTAGACATGCTCCCAACCCCTACCATTCCATGACTCAGGTGAAATGTGCATGGAGTGTTACTCACTTGCTCTTGGCCACAGCCATTGCATCGGTGCTGCTCCTGGTCAGCTGGGCAGACTGGGAAAAGCCACACTGCCAGCCAAGAGAGTCTGTGCTGGGCCATCTACCCAAGTCAGCACTTTTCCATGGCACCATATCACTTAAGTGAAACCATGTGAAATGCAGAGAAGGCTGCATCTGTAAAATGCCACAGCTAAATGTGACAACTCCTTGTGGCTCTCTTCATGCTGCCCTGCCAAGCACACAATTGCTGCTTTGCTGGGAAGACAAGACAAAAACAAAGCTGAAAAGCTGAGCAAATTGGGAGGTCTCCACACTACAGATATTTTCTAAGCCTTAGTACATATAGAATGATGTCTATTATAGTTGCACTGGACAATCCCCACATTTCTGTTAGGAGACAGCAAGGAAATAAGGCCACACGGCCTTCACAGATGTTCTCTTGTGCTTGTGTGTGCTCTTGTGCTGTGCAACAGGACTGGGCAAACTGGGCACCAAGAGACACAGAAAAAGCATGTACTGAAAAAAAAACATTCCCAAGTGCCATGTCAGGTCTCAAGCCTGCAAAGAGAATACTCGTAAGTGTGTCTCTAAATGTCTTGTGTTCCAGTCCTTATGGTGGTGAGGGATATGGTCTGAGTTGTAGGCAACACCTGAAGATCCTTTAGTCCAATCCCCCTGCCATGGGCACAGACACTTTCCACAGGACCAGGTTGCTGAAAGCTCTGCCCAACCTGGCCTTGAACACTTCCAGGGACGAGGCAGCCACAACCTCCTGAGCAACCTGTTCCAGTGTCTCACCACCCACACTGTAAAGAATTTCTTCTGTGTGTCCAATCTAAATCCAACTCCTTTCAGTCTGAAACTGCTACCCCTCATCCTATCCCTACAGGTCCCATTTCAAGCACTGAAAGGCTGCTATAAGGTCTCCCTAAATTGTTCTCCAGGCTCAAAAACTTCATCTCTCAGCCTTTCTTCACAGGAGAGGCATTCCAACCTCTGGGATGACCAAGGGTGCATCCCATCAGGTCCCACAGACTAAGTGGTCACAATCTCCTACAAGGAGAGAGATTTCATTCCTCCAGTCCTTGCTTTGAGTTTTAAAGGCTTGAGAGATGTGGGAGGAGAGCTTATCATCAAAAACTGAGGCAAAAAATTGTTGACTACAATCATGCCACACATTTTCCAGTTGTCAGCAAGCTAGCTCAACAAGCCTGACATCAGTGAAGAAGCAACTTCAAATGCCTGGACATGACTGAAGTCCAAATTCTTTCTAGAAGGTGATAACAGAAGTATTTTATGCCATCAAGGACATCAAACAGTTTCTCCTCTGTGTACCTACATTCCTTCAGAGGAATGTAGCTACTTTCAGGGACACTCAAGAACCCTGCTTTAGAAATACTTCATGAGAGCACCTTCAACTAGCATCCCTTCTCCCAGGAAGGATGCCATAGCTTGAATTTGGCAGGATTTCCCCACTGACCTGTTGCACCTGTGGGTCACTGTACTGCAGGAAAGAGGAGCAATAATATTAAACATAGCTTCATTAATTAAACATTCCACAATCTGGGTAATGCAGCATTACTCAGAGATAACAGGCAAGAGCTGATAAAAATATAGCTTGATAACCTGTTCCTATATCAAAACCAAGCTGCCCACCTCATCATTTCCATTAGATAGTCACTAAAGGAAAATAAAAAGCATAATACAAAGCCAAGCAGTCCCTAAAGCAGAAAGTCCTACATGAATCAGGTGCCAAAACTGCTCTGCAGCAGTACACCATCCAGCCACACCACCAGGTTATGGGGCCAGCAAATGGAAAAGCAGAAAATAAATGTGAACTTTTTTTTATTTGCTGCTTGTATTCAACCCTGATTGTGCCATGCAGAACAATTTCTGACATCAGAGTTTTTGTTCAGTGCAACATTGGAATAACTGATTTGAAAATTAAATGTTAAAGGTTTCACTGAATCTCCCTGAAGTCAGGGAAATCCCCAGCTGACTTCAAAGTATTTTCAGCAAATTATACAATGGTTTAGGTTGGAAGTGACCTCCAAAGGTCATCTAGTCCCACCTCCCTGCAGTCAGCAGGGACATACTCCACTAGATCAGGTTGCCCAGAGCCTTGCCAAGCCTGACCTTGAATATCTTCATGGATGGGGCCTCAACTGCCTCCCTGATGAACCTGTTCCACCCTCATGCTAAAGAACTTAGTCCTGACACCCAATCTAAATCTACTGTTCTGTAGTTTGAAGCCATTGTCCCTTGTCCCATGACCACAGGCCTTTACAAACAGTTCCTCTTCGACCTTCTTGTAGGCCCTCCTCAGGTACTGGAAGGCCACTATTCAGTCTCCACAGACCCTTCTCTTCTGCAGGTTGAACAAGCCCAGCTCCCTCAACCTGTCCTTGTAGCAGGGGTGCTCCAGCCCCCCAGTCATCTTCATGACCTTCCACTGGACCCACTCAAGCAGGCCCATGTCCTTCCTGTGCTCCAGAGATGGATGCAGTATTCCAAATGATCATCTAAAGACATTTCCATTGATCCATGTTCCATCCAAAGCATTACATTGAAAGTAAAACCAAGGCAAATTCATGTCTTACTTTCAGGGAGTTATTAAAGTTAGATAAATTAAATGCTTTTGAAACTAAGTATGTTGAGAAGAGGATGTTGACTTTACCTTGAACTGCAAGTAGATGTTTAATTTGCTATTAGGAATGGGTAGGCATTTCTCATCAGGGAAGAGGAAATTAGATTTGACCAACGGGTATGGTCATGTTGTAGTAGAAGACATTCCTAAAAGAGTTAATGTGATTAATGAATGTACCCATAAATGTGTGGAAAAAATTGGTATGAAAAGTATCACACCAGATTTGAAACAAATACCTGGTCTTTCTACAGCACAGTCCTCCTTATAGGGCATGCTCATCCTACTGATGCAGGAAAGTACCTTCTATGAGCAGAGACAACTATGCCTGGAGGCAGTTGTGAAGTCGTGGTGGAGGTTTTGGGTGCCTGCACCCTTTCAGGATACTGACCTCCTTACAGTGACATCTGGCAGAAATCTAGAGGAACACATCTGCATGTCAGCTTCTCAAAACCTCAAGCCACCCTCTGCAGACTGGAAATTGTCCACAACCAGCTTGAGCAGTGCAGTCCTTGAGGAAAACATGCAGTAATGATTCCAGGACTTCTCCACCCCATGACTGTCATCACAGCACATGGATGGAAGGAGCAAATCTAGAGCTGCATTTGCAGTTTTTTCTGCTCTTGGTGCTCAATCTTATAATCAAAAGAACATGACTTAAAGCAGGTTGTTTTTTTGAAAACTTGCCTTTTTCTCTCCAAAGCATCACTGGCAAGCTTCTGCATTTTAAAATCCCCTGTAACTGCTTCAGCTAACAGTATCATTTCTCAAAGCAGAAGGCTGCTGTCTTCATTGCAGGACTGCCTGGGGACAACACAAGCACCATTAGGGCATAATTTCACTGTTTTCAAGCAAATTATCACCAAGAGTTCTACTCCTCTCTACTGTTGGTCCATGTATGGTCCACCACAGCACTGCACCCTTTCACATGCACACACTGAAATGCCAATGCAACGAGTCACAAGAGAGAACTTCATTAATCCAGTAAAACCCAGCTTAACGGAACTCAGGTTAAACTACATGCATATGACAGCTTATGTGGAATGATGAACCCAGGTTACAACTCCTTGCTAAGCAGCAAGGAAGTCTTGCATTTTACTAAGTGTGCTTCATTTCTTGGAGCAAGAGTCCTTCTGCACTGGTAAAATGGCACCATCTGTTATTACACTGCTTGTATGAAGCAGTGTCCAAGCTCCATGATATACTACAAACTCCTCAAAACATCATTTCAGAAAAGAGAGAGTCAATGTAAAGACACAGACAGCAACTCTAAATTACAACACTTTATTGCAGCATTGGCAAAGGTCAGATTTCTGAAGCTGGTGAAGATCAGGAGGCATTTCTGTATGAAATGTTACGATTTTACAAGTCTCTCTTCCTACATGCAGAAACCAAAACCAGTGGTAAAAAGGATTTTAAAAGAGCTAGAAAAACCAATTAGTAGTAACATACAGATGAGCTCCTTAACTCAATTAACTACCTCTACCTGAAAGCAAACAAAAGACTATGCTAATAAATAACAGATTGTCAGAAACAGACCAAGAAACCTCATTTCTACTTAGAAAAAAATAAAAATTCTACTTGTTTCCAGACTTTAACCTTTCTCTCTTTTTTTTTTTCTTTTGTCTGCTTTTTAAACTTTGTTTCAATAGACACAGAGGCTTATCAACCCATGAAGATCAACAAAATACTTGGATCCACTCCTTGACAGCCTCCTGTTACGCTGACTGGCACATTTTGGTTTTCAATGATACATACAATGGGCTCAACTATATCCCTGTCCTTAGGCTGGTGTCAGGCTGTTCCAAGCAGTACTAGTCAACACCCTGTGCTAATCAACTCCATGTTCTATTTTAAACCTTCACAGATATTTTACCTCTTTGGCTCTTCAGTTTTTCATCTCTACCCACTCCCTCTTTCTTGCTCAACAGGCAGCAAAGGCTATTCCTTAATCAAGAACTTTCTTGATGAGGAGTGTCTGATAAGCAATTATGCTACTTGCCAGGGTTTCTCCTTTAGATTCCATCATTTGCTCCACGTTTATCTCCTGTAGATTTGCAGCCCCAGAGAGCATTCTTCCAACCCAAGTGCTCAATCTGGGGATAACGTAACTTGCCTCAAGGTCAGAACTTCCTTCTCCCACATCCTGAGCTGTCAAAGACCTTTTCCATTCCAGTGTAATCCATCTGCATTTCAGGTTGATCTTTGCTTTCACTGAGCTGCTCATTGGTTAAGTTAACCATTTCATTCATTTACTTCTGCTCCTATGAGAAAATTAACCCTCAACATGGTTCCCATAACAAAAAGCGCTTGGGGTTTTTTTTTGCCTTTTAATTTTTTTTTCTTTTTTTTTTTTTTCTTTTTTTTTTTTTTTTTTTTGGTAGGCCATGACTGGAAGCTTCCACTTGTTCTGTGTGGGGTTGGGGGGAAGAGGGGTGGCTGCTGTTTCTGGCCCACAGCCCCAGCCTGTCCCAGGTTTCGATTCTGAACGCTCTTAGACTGACATGCTGAGATGTGTCCGCTGCTCTCGTTTAATCACTGGAGGATTCCACTATCCACAACATCAGAGATACAGGACCTAAGGAAATGACACTGGCTGCTGGGTCAACGTCTCCTAAGAAAAGAAAGGAGAGAGAGCTTAGTATCATACAGTCAATATTATGCAGGTTGGCAAGCACTGAAATCAACTACTAGTGATTTTGATTTTCTTCTACCATCTATGTATTCAAGCCAAAATTTTCTATTATCTGCACGACTTTCAAAAGTCAGACAAATGAAGGCAAATTCCCTCTGCTACAAGGATAGGCTAAGGGAGATGAAGTTGTTTAGCCTAGAGAAGACTCCAGGGGGACCTTAGAGCTGTCTTCCAGTATCTGAAGGGATCCTACATTATGGCAGGAGAGCAACTTTTCGTAAGTGTCTAGCACTAGGACAAGGGGGTTTGAAGCTGAGGGAGAATAGATTTAGACTGGAGCTTAGGAAGAAGTTAGTACAAAGGTGGTAGGACTCTGGAATAGGCTGCCCAGGGAGGCTGTGGATGCCTCCTCTTTGGGGGGTGTTCAAGGCCAGGCTGGATGAGGCCTCAAGCAGCAGAGTCTAGCTGAGAAGTATTCCTGCCCATGGAGGGGAAGGTTGAAGCAGATAATCTCTAAGGTCCTTTCCAACATAAGCCAGTCTATGATTCTAAGCCATTCCTGTCTAGCCCCCTATAAAAGCATCGGAACTTCCTGTTTCTTTCTCTCTCTGCCTACCTAATAGCACCACCCTTGTTCCTGCTGCTCCCATCTCACCACATGGCCATTTCTACTACACGGTGGACAACCACTTCCTGAATCTATTTCCATCCACTGCCATCAGTCTGGTTGTATATATATTTTTGTATCTTGTTTTCCCTTCCATAGACCTCTTTGTAACTCCTCTACCTTAAGTATCATAGAATCATAGAATACTAAGGTTGGAAGGGACCTCAAGGATCATCTAGTTCCAACCCCCCATCATAGGCAGGGACACCTCCCACTAGTACAGGTCACTCAAGTACCTTTTAATTATTGTTAACATTTTTCTTTTAACTTCCAAAATTGAAGCAAGGCTATTCTTTGGGTGTCTTTTTTTACCCCTTTCCTCTCTTTCCTTTCTTTCTTTCCAGAAAGGGGAGAGGCTGCTTATTATTATTGTACTGGTTCTGTTAGCTATATTTTGAGTCTCTGGGAAGATTAAACTAGAACCAATAAACCTTTTTGCAGTCTCAGCTGATGAATCTAACATTAACTCTATGATAAGGCCCTCAAGATCATCAAGTGCAACCATAACCTTGATACTGCTAGATCCATCACTAAACCACATCCCTGAACACCACATCTACACATCTTTTGAATACCTCCAGAGATGGTGACTCATCCTTCCAGACAAGATGCTAAACTACCAAAGAGTACAGCTTAAATAGTTTCAACCTTTTTATTAAGATTCTTAATGTTCAGAAGTACTGCAGGTATGTTTGGCAGGGATTTGCAGTAGAATAATAGTTTAGAACATTTTTATTCAGTTGTAGTAAGGCCTCTGGTCATCTATTGTTCATGAAAAGCATGCCCCTAACCAGAAAAGAGTCACATTTAATTCACTTTGGGAAGTAAATATATGTTGAAAAGTGTCACCAATTTGCAGACATGTGATTCAATCAGACCAGAGTAACCTGGCAGTAACACTGCTCTGGTATAACTAACTTCAGCACAACCTCAGTTAACATCTCCAGGCTACTTTTCAGCTGATTTCTGGACTGCAAAAGAAAAGTTAGTAGAATAAAGCTAAGTAAAAATGAGATGTTTACAATTACAAAAGAGCTCCAGGGCTACACATCCAAGTTTTTCACCATGTAAACAGAGCAGTTCAGGTTTCTTCACAGTAGTGCATAAACCTCAAGCACCTGGCTTAGATTAAATGACTACTCAACTAGTTTCATTGAAAATCTTGCAAGAAAAAGGTTACCAGTACATTAACTGGAGACAGTAACTTGGTATTTCATGTAACACAAAGCCCTCACAGTAATTCTGTAGTCTTCCCTCTTGCCTGCTTTCATCATCCAGCACTGGTTTGTTTTATTTAAACACACTGTTTTTGCAAGGAAGTGCTGAGCTGATTCATCACCACAGCTTAAAGCAGCATTGCTTTCATTACTTGGCTTCAACCATCTTTTACTATTACAGTAGCCTTCCAGTATCTGAAGGGGGCCTACAGGAAGGCTGGGGAGGGACTATTTACAAGGTCTTGCAACGACAGGACAAGGGGCAAAGGGTTTAAACTGGCAGAGGGGAGATTGAAACTGGATGTTAGGAGGAAGTTCTTTGCAGTGAGGGTGGTGAGGCACTGGAACAGGTTGCCCAGGGAGGTTGTGGCTGCTCCCTCCCTGGATGTGTTCAAGGCCAGGTTGGACGAGGTCTTGAGTGACCTGTGCTAGTGGGAGGTGTCCCTGTCTGTGGCAGGGGGTTGGAACTAGATGATCCTTGAGGACCCTTCCAACTTTACCATTCTATGATTATGCCATTCCAGAATGTTTTGCGTTGGAAGCAACTTTAAAGATCATCTAGTTCCAACCTCACTGCCACGGGCAGAGACGCCTCTCACTAGACTAGGCTGCTCAAGACCCCGTCCAACCTGGCCTTGAACACTTGCAGGATCAGAGCCTCCACAACCTCTACAGGCAACCTGTTCCAGTGCCTCATCACTCTCATAAGGAAAAATTTCTTCCTGACATCTAATCTAAATGCAGCTTCTTCCAGTTTGAAACCATTACCTCTTGCTCTGTCACTCCATGCCTTTTTACAAAGGCCCTCTCCAGCTATCCTGTAGCCCCCTTCAAAGACTGTAAAGGTTGCTATAAGGTCTCCTTGGAGCTTTCTCTTCTCCAGGCTGAACAACCCCAACTCTCTCAACCAGTCTTCATAGGAGAGGTGCTCCAATCCTCTAATACAATATTCCAGTTCTTTGTAGCATACTTGCTATTAAGAACATTTATGTGGTTGCAAAAGAAAGGAACTTCAATTTTAATATATTTATTAGGATGAGATTTCATTTGCAGAATGTTACAACTGAGAAGAAACCTCAAACATCAATAAATTATGGAGTGTTTTTACCTCTCCATTTCCCTTTTTAAAAAATACAAAGGGGGAAAAAAAATCCTGCTGTTGACAGGAAAAGGCTGAGTACTAGCTGCAGGTAGCTAGCTTGTAGAAATGACTTGCATCCAAAACAGCAGCTGCCCTGGCATGTTGGTGGCAGGTAAGGCAGAGTAAACAGTGTTTCAGTGGATTAGGGCAAGATGTGCTGGTAAAAAAATCCAAAACTTAGTGGCAGTGTTTCAAAAAAGCCCAGGTATTTCACATTACATCTCTCTCCAAATTAGTAAATTTGATCCAAGCCAGTATTCAGCAAGATCAAATCTTTGCCAGTAGCTGTAATTAAAGACATCTTGAACTGTACATGTAAAATAAATCATTTTTTTGCCACCTACTCCCCCATCTCCCTTTCCTCATACCAACAGTTACTAATTTGTATAAATATCTTACAGCCATCTTTTCAACACCATTGCCTAAGGACCAACACTGCCTCTACTGACTCTATGTGAGAGACAAACACAACAGACACATTTTTACCTAACCATGGTTGGAGCAGAAAACAGGAACATGTGAAAATGCACAGCAGTGTGACACCATTGCATAGGCTAGGAAATAATCACAGGTCTGCTGCTCATGTGAAGCTGGTAGAATCCAGGTCAGAAAGACAATATTAGGACTTAAACTGAAATGGGCCCAGGAGAACATATAAGCCCTTCTGCACATTCCTGACATCACAAGATCATAAAAAATTCTCAGCATTTCTTAACATGTCAGATCTTTGAAATGGAATTTCACACTTCTTCCTAATCCCTTCCTGTCTTCCATCAATCCACAATGCTCTGTGCATTTCTTTACTAATTCCAAGCACCCTCTCTCTCCTCCAAACACCTCCTTCTCAAAGCTCTGCTCTGCTTTTTGCAACTAATCTGAGCTTTGGTGTTCTCTGTTCTCTTTCCCCTAATCACATTAACCAGAAGCAGGAACATGAAACACAATGAACACCTGGAATTTATTTTTATTTTAAACATAATGCTCCTTCATGAACAGTTCTTTGTGTGCCTTATTCTGCTGAATGCTTTTTCTTGCTTTCAGATGCCTAAGGGTTTTTTTTGGGGACAGTATTTCTTAAAGAGGAAAACAATCTCGAGTTCAGACTGTCCTGAGCTGCTCCCTGCATGGACAGCAGAAATCACTTTCAGAGACTGATCTCTGCTCTTGTCTTTCCTGCCACAAAACCAGCCTTTGAGAGTAAACAGTACATACACATCTCTGTATGCTGGCAAGAGAATTTAGTACTTTCCAGTATGTTTCTTAAGTCCTGGGAAACTTAAGTTTAAGTTATCTGTCATGCCACAGTCAGCTTCTTTCCTGTCTCATATGAATTGAACTGCACATCACTTGTCTTGCACATGGGAATCAGTGTGTTCTTGTGTCAGACCATGAGGTGACTGGATTCCACCCTTGGGTGTTTTACCCCCACTCTCTCTACATCTAATTCACTTATTTGCAAGGTGGGGGGGAGAGGGGAAGACATCCTATCATTATTGCATTGGTTTCTGTTAGCTGTATTTTTGAGCTTAAACTCAAACCAATACACTGCCCTAGCATGTGCATGTACTGAGGAAAACGATGTAGTACAGGGTGAGGAATGGCATCTGAGAAAAGGTCAGGATTAAAATATTGGTGAAAAAGATGCCAGTAAGTTAAGGTGAATTGAGCACACAAATATTTTAGTATTTACAATACCTACAATGTGAAAATGGGAGCCATTACATCATAAAAATACATGAAGCAAGAGCGAAACATTACTCCTAAAGTGATGACCTCATTTTTGGGGGATGGGGGGGTGCTGTATTTGTGTTTTGGTTTGGTTTAAGAGTACAAGAGATTATTAAAAATAACAACTAGAGTTCAAAAGCAGCATGATATACCAATGGACAGATCTATCAGTTGAAGACAGTGCCACACCAACACCCATGAGTTTGTCCAGTTTGTGACAATGTCCAGTCTGTGACTACCAGCCTGACTGAGGCTAGCAGAAATGGGATTTAGGCTGCCCAAGACTTCTGGTGCATCAGTAAAAAGTGAATTAAAAGCTTCAAAACATAATATTGGTCAATGCATCAACTACACAGTAGGTGAGGTATAAAGTGTGCTCGTCCAACATCTGGAACTAGAAATTATGTTAGTATTTTTCCATATTAGCTATATTCTAATTTTTCACTATTAATGAAACACTCTCTATTATAAGAATAGCTAATAAAATCTTAGCATCCTGTTATTAACCTTATGTTTCATTTTTCTTTATTAAATGTGTTAAAGAGAAATAAGAGTCAGAAACAAATAGGAGACCTGGAATTACCAATTAACTGGAATATAGAATCATAGAATGGTAAGGTTGGAAGGGACCTCAAGGATCATCTAGTTCCAACCCCCTGCCATAGGCAGGGACACCTCCCACTAGTACAGGTTACTCAAGGATTTAGTTTGTCAGCTTGTGGCTGCACCCCAATGGACCTTTGGACAAAGACAGGTCTTTCTTGACTACACTCTCAGAAAAGCACCGAGTTTTGAGGTTACTGCTTTTAATGAGAGGTTTAACAACTGTAAAAATTATGTGGTAAGGCCCCCTTCTCTACAGTCAAGTGTCTCACTGCAATCCTTTTTTCTTTCCTAGCAATCAACATTTTTAAACAGATTTCAAACGTGGTTAGTTACATTTCACTTTATAAGCAAGCCATTTGCTGAAGTGCAAAGAGATCAAACCTCTTTAAACAAAGGCAAAACACTTTTTTGAAGTCAGAGACTGTTCTCCAGTATTGCAAATCAGTATTTTTATGACAATCCTAATCACAAAAAAAACCCATTACTTCAGTGAATTCTGTGTTTTCTGAAGGTAACCTTTTAACTGATTCATAGTATAGTCCCCTGGAGGCAAGAGCAAAAATTTTTGCCTTTCAAGTTCTGCTCAAGCAAACCAAGGAACTCAACTTTTAATGGAGTCACAGTAAACTGTCTCTAAGGCCAGTTAGCCTCAAACATGGAGTCCCAAAACCAATTCTCTCCTTGCAAGATTAGCCCGTCTTAAAATCTGAAGCTACACAAGCAGGCAATTACAGTTCAGCAGCATCAAATTCTAGTTACTGAGCAACATTTTTGCATGTGCTTAGTAACAAGAAACCTGACAAGGTCTGTAAATATCACTGCACTTTATTCTGTGCAGAAAAAGCATATTAACAGGTAACAAATAAACACTGCAAAAGTTTTCTCTCTTGATTTTGAACAAAATGCATGTGTATAGCCACAGACACTAATTCATTCTTCCATTTACTGTGGGTTTACCATAGAATGGCTTAGGTTGAAAGGGACCTTAGAGAGCATCTACTACAACCCCCTGCCATGGGCAGGGATGCCTTCCTACTAGACTTGGCTGATCCAGCCTCATCCAACCTGGCCTTAAACATCCTCAAAGAGGAGATATTCACAACCTCCCTGGGCAGCCTATTCCAGAGTCTCACTACCCTCATACTGAAGAACTTCTTCCCAAGATCCAGTCTAAACCTACTCTCCCTCAGCTTAAAACCATTCCCCCTTGTCCTACTGCTGGACATCCTTATGAAAAGTCCCTCCTCAGCCCTTCTGTAGGATCCCTTCAGGTATCAAAAGGCAACGATAAGATACTCCCAGAAACAACTTCTCTGGGATGAACAACCCCAGCTTCCTCAGCCTATCCTCATAACAAAGGTGTTCCAGCCTTTGGATCATCTTTGTGGCCCTCCTCTGGCCTCACTCCAACAGCTCTGAAGATGTAGGTGGCAGAATCTATACCAGAAGTAAGCAAGGCATTGAAGGGCCCAAAGTCCATCAAATAAACCTTTGCTTAAATGTCTTTCAGTGGGTGTTAAGCATAGTTTCCTTGCTGCAGGCTAAGATGGCTCAACGTGACTGCAAGCCTGAGTATTGCACTATTCAAAAAATAAAATATTCCTGCTAAAGCAAACCTCCTGGTCCCTGCTCTAAGGAGCTTACAGATTAAAGAGAACAAAGCGTAAATTACATAATACAAAGCAACATCAGAATTGCAAGTGCATGGCACAGTTGTTTGCAAGCAAATGCTGCTTAAAATGTTGGCTGGACAATGTCTGTCCTAGTTTATACTGAAGTCTTACACTATATTTTTCCTAAAAGATTTGAAAATAAAAAGATTTCCAAAGAGACATCAAAAAAAAATCCCAAATAACTTCGCAAATATCCCATGTACTGAATCTGGCTGCTGTGCCTGAAGAGTAACTGCAGTGTGCTCCTCATACAGCTTGCATTTGGGAGAGATGACTTTCCCATGGCATTTCACAACTCCTTATGTCTCAGATGAGCGTACTCTTCACTGGGTAAAAATCTGGCTGGGTGGCTGTGGCCAAAGAGTGGTGGTGAATGGAGTTAAATCCAGTTGGTGGTGGGTCACAACTGGTGTTCCCAAGGGCTCAGTATTGGGGCCAGCTATCTTTAAATATCTTTACCAATGATCTTGATAAGGGGATCAAACACACCCTCATTAAAGATCGCTGACAACACCAGCTTGGGTGGAAAAGTTTATCTGCTTGGAGGAGACACTACAGAGGGATCTGGACAGGTTGAATTGATGGGCCAAAGCCAATTGTATGAGATTCAACAAGACCAAGCGTCAGGTCCTGCACCCAGTTCACAACCACCCCACACACCACTTTCCCTAAGCCTGTAGAGTGGTTGGAAAGCTGCCCAGCAGAAAAAGAGTCGGAGGTTTTGGTCAACACCCAGCTGAATGTGAGCCAGCAGCATGCCTAGGTGGCTAAGACAGTCAACAACATGCTGGTTTGTATCACAAATAGTGTGGCCAGCAGGAGTAGAGAGATGATTGTCCCCCGTACTGGCTCCTGGTAAGGCCACACCTTGAATACTGTATTCAGTTCTGGAGTCCTCCCAAGCTAGACATGGAGTGCTGGAGCACATCCAAGGAAGGGCAACAAAGCTGGTGAAGGGTTTAGAGCACACATCTTATGAAGAGTGGCTGGGTTGTTTAGCCTGGAGGAAAGGCGGTGCAGGAGAGACCTTCTTGCTCTCTACAACTACCTAAAAGGAGGCTGTAGTAAGGTGGAAGTTGATTTCTTTTCCCAGGTGAAAAAGAATAACACACAAGGAAATGTTCTCAAGTTGCAGCACAGGAAGGTTTAGGTTGGACATGAGGAACAATTTCTTCAGTGAAACTGTTGGTGAGTACTGGAACAGGTTACTGCAGAAAACGGTAGAGTCACCCCTTTCTGGAGGGCTTTAAAAGATTTAGGAGTGACCTGTCAGTACTTGGCTAAGGGTTGGACTTTATCTTAAAAGGTCTTTTCCAACCTAAATAATTCCATGAAAAAGAAAACCACATAGTCATTTATGAAACACCTGCAAGCATTACAGCCATTGAGTGTACCTGAACAGTTTGTATTTCAGGGACATTACTAGGCCAGTGGCATGAAAAAGGTAAGTGGACAGCAGTACTCATTTTATTCAGTTAAATCCAGTTAAAACAATCTCCTTAAAAAAAAAGTAGTTTTTCCTCTGAAATACAAACAGCATCTGTACAGGATCCTGGTAGAGTGAGTGATCATCAACATGTTATGAAATGCCTATGAAAACGTACCCAGACATTGGTCAACGTTAATGTAACACAGCATTCTTATATAAACTTGTTTCTAGTTTACAAAGACAGACCCATTACAAAGTAAACCCTCCCATCTATCCAGTTTCAAAATTAACTTTGCAAAGAAAAGTGAGACATGAAAGCAGTCTGTGTTTCACCTGAAAGTCTATTCAAATTTGTGCTGCAGGCTTAATTTAATGGTTTGGTCTCAAGCTTTGAGTGAGAAGAGACACATGAAGATATGGTAAAGCTGTAGAACAACTATTAGGCAATCTGCAATGGCTCTCTTCATTTTAATTCTGGTTCTGGTATGGTTTTGCACACCATAAATCAAATGTCCTCCTTCTTCCCTGCCTTTATTTTATTTCTATTCGGAGCTTCAAATACAGAGGTAGCCCTCACAAATTCACTAAACTAAAAAAAGCACAAGAATCTATCTAGGTATTTTTGAGTATACTCTCTGCACTCTCACTGAGAAAGCAAACATGCATCTTTTCCCCTAAACAGAAGCTTCAGACTACCAGCCACTTTGCAGCTGAAAAAATAATCCTCTGTCTTCCAAACTTCTGTCAAGAACACATTTACAGACACTGTGGTTGAAGCACAAAACTGTAGCTCAGTACTTTAACAGAATGCTTTAGAATGGAAACAACCAACACATGCACTTGCATTACACAGATCATTATCTGTTTCAATTATGAAGGCAATTACTTGCCTACAACCAGAATTACCACATTTAAAGGAAGACTGTCCTACCTCCCACCAGTTTTAAAGATTAGATCTGCATTAGGTGCTCCCTTCGGATGCTGGTAACGAGGCCGTCGTTCACGGTTAGTATTTGCTGGAGCTGGACGCTGTGCCAGAGACTGCAACATTTCTGCAATTTCATACAGAAAAAGAAGTTAAATACATTTTCTGTGCATCCTTTGAAAGAGGAATTTACACAAGCACATTTCACTGCCATCTGAGAGACAGCTTATTTACACTTTAGGGTTAAAATTCAGCTGTTGTGGAATAAAACGTTACTCAATTGCACAGAAAGCTTTGACAAATCCAAGCTAGCCTGGAATATCAACCTGATTTCCAGATGTTCTTACAGAAGGAACTGCCAACACTGGTTTTCATCACAGGTGCTTAAAGAAAGGAATTGTGACCTTTTCTCTCTAAACATATCAGCCATGACTTTATGAATGATCAGGGACAAAGCTTCACAGCAGTGTAAGAAGCCACAACATTAAATTACCCTGAAATAGTAACAGTTGGACAATGCTGCTGCCAATTAAGGACTCAGCAAGAAACCTGTCCTAAAATTAGGCACTGACAAGACAGGTATTTAATCCTAAGGTAGCCATAATAGGATCCTTTTACAGAGAAGAGGGTGACTCAGCTGACCTACATTACACCAGCTGTCCCATGGATAGAGCATGTCACTTCATCATCAGTGGGAATAAATAGGTGAATGCAGAAAGAAGCCCAGTTTAGCTCTAGACATCCAACTTACAAGTGTTATCTTTTGGCATTTGGTACAACTTCATTTATCAACTGTGATTTTGTTTTTTTAATGATAAAAATGGCTCTTCGCCAGGACAAGATAACAGTTATTAAGCAGCCAATATAATAATATATAAATACATCACAGGAACCTCCATGTAACCTCTGCTCATGTTAGTGCATCTAATGGAAAGTATTTCTGACAGCCCACCTGTGCAGGAAACCACGCTGCTCAGCAAACAAGACAGATGGAATAAATGAAGGGGAAAAGTGGGATAAGCTGTTAAACAGATTATGTTTGAAAGTCTAATCTGTCTGGTTCTCTAATCTCTGGTAATCTCATTGGAGACACATACCCATCATCTGCTAAAAACAAAACTTCCACTACTCTCACAATGACTTGCACAGGGCAAAACAGAGACTGTAATGAGATTCTCTTGCCATTTACCAAATGCACATGAAGCTTTCAGTAAATTATTGAGCCAAACCTGGAAAAAATGGGTATACAAAACTGGCATCAAAAGTTAATAAACCATGCAGTCAGGCTCTGTATGCTCCCCTATAAACAGCTAGAAACGGCTGAGCAAGCCATTCAATGCACTGCCAGTCCACTTTTCTAAACAACATGAAATAACATCCTTCAAAACAATTCTGTGTGTCAGGAGAGATCTCTGCTGGCAATGACAAGACCCAGAAGGAAAGTAAGAAAATATTATGGGACATTGCCAGCCAGGTGCTAGAAGCAAGCATTGAACAAGTGTGTGCATGCCTGTCTCCTGTTTACTATACTGCAGGTGTAAAAGTATTTGGGTTTGTGAAAAGTCAGTTACTGAGAAGCTGAGTAACAGAAGACAAAAGGAAGCAGTGGCAAGGGAGCAGGGTGTATTAGCTAGGTGGAAGGTATGTCACTCAGTTTTGGTTCTAGCGATGGAAAAAAAAAATACACAGAAAAATAATAGTCTAAATTAAAGAGCCACTAATAAACACTGATGAAGTGTTTAATTATTATCTGATACTACTTTGAATTATATTAGTCAAATTTTAACCCACTAGCTACCCTGAGATGATGAAAAAAAAAAAAACAAAAGCACAAATCTAAATGCACTTGCAAAATGTTGGGATAACCCTGAGGCATCCTTCCAGAAACTGACACTTCTTCCTCTCTTGAAAACTTCAGAGATTGAAACAGGAATTTAAAACCAACTCTTTCTTTCAGTGGGTAAGCACCAACTTGTTACAGCCAAGCTGGCTGTTCAAAAAAGTTACAATCAGCTATAAAAATCTAAATAAAAAACAGTTCCAAATTGGAATGCACCATGCCCCATTTAATTTAACTTGATTAATAGGTCCTTTTTAGTTCAGTTTTACTGTGTACATTACTTAATAAAAACAGAATCAACAACTGATCTAAAACTGGACATTGATTACAGAAGAAGTTATTTCATCCATAGGGATTTCCCTCCTATTTTTCTCCTACATTGAAGCTTTATACACAGCATCTCAACAACCCATGAGAAAGTTAAAAAAAATTGCCTGTTACTGGTTATCAACTGGTAGCAGATATCTGATTTCTGGACAAAATTCATGTGATAATTTTATGTTGGGTGAGAAGCACAATTCCTTACAATAACATCCTAAATTAAACTTAAGATAGCAACAAAGTTGTATGACAAGGTATAAAACCCCAAATGTCCTCACTAGTAAAAACATCACAATCATCATAAAGGAGAAAATATCCTCCACAAAAAGTCTGAGAAAAGCACACAGAAGTCTAATTCTAGTGTCATCTACTTCTATTTCTTCTCTTCCTTTTTCACAAGTGGACTTTTTAAGAGGGGAGCGTCTCAGAAAAGCTTTTAAGCTGTTTATGTTTAATAGTAAGAATATATTGTGTTACCACTTCAGAGCTCTGTGGACACTCTGGAAAAGTACCCCTTTTTTACAAATTTAGTTCTTATGCTATCAAAGTTCTGCAAGCAGTCTTAAGATTCAATAGTGAGTTGAGAATTAGATGCTTTTATTTAAATTTCCCATTTCTTGATGAACAATGACCTTTCACTAAATACCTTTAATGAGATTTCCTGCTAATTAATCACTTATACTGTGATTAACACTAGACTGCAGCAGCTTAAAAAAAAAAAAAAAAGGAGCAAGAACTATGGAGATGCTAAATGGAAATGCTAAGAACTGAATATCAGTAGATCCGGTTTTGTTTACAAGCAAGTAAGCCAAACAAATTTGAGTCTGGCAAAAAACAACCAACGACAAACGACTTGGAAAACAACACACATTGGAGAGCACCAATTTAGGGGCTATACAATCTCTTGTATTAACTGTCTGCTTCAATCTGCCCAGGTTCCAAAATGGCTGATTTACCTAGCTTTAGATAATTTGATATTTCATTTGTATGAAACCTCATTTTCTGCCCGTATTCTTACACTCCAGATCCATTGCATGCTTAGAACCTTTAGCAATATGAAGCTGAGGTGACAGCTTTTATTTATCAGGTGAAAGTTCTTTCTTAGTATTTACAAGACTGACGAATATTCTACATACATATTTAAAAACACCTATTAACATCTTAAGATTTGGGCTTTTTTAAGTTACTCTTGTACCCAACTCAGTGCAAGTTGATCCTGCAGTAATGCCACAAACATCTGTGCTGGTTTGAGGCTAATTGGAATATTTTAATGTAGAAAATTATATTATAGGCTGTGAAAGGGTAACAATGGTGATGTCTACTTCACTCATAGGCTTGCTGAGATAGATTGAGACTAGAAGACAAAACATAGATAAGGCACTCTCCTGGAGAGTCTCGGGCTGTCTAGCTTCTTGCTTTCTCCTCTCTGCAGAGTAACCTCACTAACCACTTTCCTTCTAACGCCCCATGCCAATCCTCCAAACTCACCTTGCACGTAAGCCAAACCCTGGGGTAAGGTAGAGGGGTGGGGAGATAGAGGAAGGGTGGTTGGAAGCCCCTCCTGGGGACTCTGATTCCTGGGAAGGGGGTTGGGTTTCTGTATTACTTTTAACTTGTGTATTTCTGTAAATATTCCTGTATATTGTGTATATATCTGCTTGTACATTGTGCTAAGCTGTAAATAGAGCTTCAGCCCTTAGCGTCCAGCCGGCTGAGTCTAGTCTGGGTGCTTTTACAAAGTGTGGGGGGGGAGGTAACTCCCAAACCATCACAACATCCAATGAATTTTGTGTTATCTTACTTTTAAGGAAGCAATCTCAGTTCTTCCCCTTCCCCAAAATAAATGGGAATGACAATATTTGAGGCATACTTGAAAACTCTCTTTCATGGAGGATCTGTGAGAATTTCTTTAAACACAGAGACCAAGGAGTAAATAATGAATGATGGAAACCGAAATACAGCATTGGGGGGGGAGGAACCAAACAAAACACCACACACCAAACACTGGTGTCAGAAGGTCAGAACTTGACCTTCCAGTTATCACAAATTACATTTTCTATAGAGCCAAGAAAAATCCTCTGAAAAGAGTAACTAAATATTTGGTAGATTTCTTACCCTGGTAGTCCTCTTGTTCTTGCCGTTCATTGATATCCAAAGTGAGCTTTTTCATCCTCATTCTCTCCTCCTGTTCAGCCTGCTGTTGGTTCCAGTGGTTTGCAGCAAGTTGAGAAGACATTGGTACATTTAGGATCTTAAACTGTAAATTAAAAGAAGTTTAAGTGCACATCACAGGAAAAAAAAAACCAAAAAAACCCCAAAACTCTAACAAACACAAACCGATCTGAAATACACATGGGTTACAATTATTTCTAGGTTATCCCAACTGGTACTTTCTACACAAGTTTCTACTGGAAAGCGTGTTTGTTGGTTTGGTTTTTTTTGTTTATTGGTGGGTGTTTATTTATTGGTGGGTTTGGTGTGGAGTTATGTTGTGGTTTGTTGATTGTTGTTGCTTGTGTTTGCTTTGGTCTGTTTTGTGTTTGGGCGAGATGTTTTTGGTTTGGTTTTGTGGGGGTTTTGTTTCAGGTTTTGTTTGCTTTCAAACAAGCATGAGAATATACAAAGCCTCCTGAAGGAAGACACAGACAACAAATTAAACAGCTGATGACTGCTAAGGTAGAAGACTATTAACCATGGTATTTGTGGGAACTACACTGATTAACTTTCCCCAGAACACATAGTTATATGCTTTATTTCCTGTTTGCCAATGCCCTCACTGTGAGTTACCATGGTCTTGTGGTAAAAGCACCATAACTGACTCAGAAAGCTGCATCTCATTCCAAAGGCCTTTACCTTAAAATGAGATGAAGTCCCAAAGCAGAATTTCTACTATTATCTTTTATGACAAGAGAGGAGAAACACTCCCAAGTATTTAGCGTATCTTCCAGGTATCTTCCACCATTCTTTGGTTGGTATTTTTAGCATAATTCTAGCTCCACAGCGCTGCTTATTAGTTTGGAGACAACTGTGGAGTCAAATTTAATATTTCACTCATCCCAAACACCCAAAATTCCACACGGCACATTCAACAGGTTCTGTGATTTGCCATAAGCTATAGTAAAGGTAAACTTGATACTCCACCACCAGCTGAGGTATTCAGACTCAGAAAACCCATGTTTTTATTTCCACAGAACATGTTTTTACAATCGTTCTGAAACACAGACTTGATTCTTAACCTCACCTGCAACTGAAATGATTGTTTTCCAAAATCCCTTACTGCTAGAATTTGTGAATATACTTAGAATAATCTCACTTCCTCCTTCAACTGCATGTCCATAACAAATTAATATTTCTGTGCTGGAAGAAATGAATTTAAGAATAATCACTCAATACTCCATGAGCTACTCTGAATCCTGATGCTTGTTCTTGTCATCCGAGATCTACTTCCACTGAAATAAGAGGAAACTTCTCAATGTTCTTTCCCACTACAACACCAAAAGCTGCAGATAGAAAGTTACATTACCAAAACCTCTGTTGATAAAGTATATAGTAAAATCCTCACTTGCATATAGTTAGTATTTAATGAAATTGCTAAGAAATCTCAAGATATCTATGAGATAGTCATGTCTAACTAACAGCAAATGAGCATGAGAAAATGAAAGTAAACTGGTTGAAATAACTAAGACAGACTCTTGCAAAGATAAGAAAAAACATGGTATAGTGAAAAATCTAACTACAAGACTTTTTTAGGTGAGACAAACCAGACAAAAGGTTGTGAGGTTTGTTTTTTGGGGAGGGAGGAAGAGCAAACATATAATATATTGAACACGCTTGCTATAAAGGTGTGTGGAGAATAATAAAAAAATGGAAGCTCCTGAAATGCCAGTGGAGAAGTAAGCTTTAGTTACTCATTGCTGAGAAGGTTATGCATGTTCCCAAACACTGTCAAATGAGCATTAATCAAACTATGTGAATAACTAACCCATTTGCAGCACTTCATGATAAAAATAGTTCTTTAGCTACATCATTAGGCTCCTCAGCCATCTTAATGTGTCCTTTAAATTTTATCTGTTCTATGGATTTATCAACTTATGGGATTGGTGCTTCCAGATAGGATGCTTAAAGCAGAAAAAAGCAAAGCATACAAGGGTGCAAAAGAAACTGATACAAACCCCAGACTACTAATTAACAAAGTATCACTGAGTCACTATCTCAAGGCAATCAGACAGTTGCCATCTGTAATCAAATCGCTGATGACAATTACTAAAGGATATGATTACTAAGCAAACAAATTATTTCTGATTTGCCAATAGTGAAGAGGTGCATCAAACCCCTCTTATGTTCTGTCCCCAGCTCATAGATTTTTACAAGGGCTTCACTTAGAATACAGCTACTGAAGAAAGATGAAAAATGATCATTCAGAAGACTGAATTACAAGTTTCACAAAAGCATCACCAAGAAATAATTCTACATTCAAAGACAGTCTTGATCATTCCATGGACATTACTATATTTTCATGGGACCTTGCTAAAAAAAAAGTTTAAAACAAGAAGAAATCTTTTGTCTTGGGTATTAACCAGATTTCTTGACACTAGCTGGCTTTTTTGTCCACTAAACCTCAGCTTTGTCCAAGAGGTATTATGCCAGGTAATGTGAACCGATTCAAAAACACCGAACATTGCTAGATAGACCTCAGCTCTGATCCCTTAGGATGGCAACATTTATCTCCCCTTGCTCTCATAGCTTTTGAATAAGCCATGAAGCCGTATTTTAATTCCCAATAACCACATTCAGTTCTACTACTGGTTGTGTAAGTTTTGTAATCTAACATCTTTTCTGCAGTTGACAGATGGAAAACCCCAGCCACCTACTGCAAGGCACTGGCCTACACAGTATCTTCGCTACTGCCTGTTTCTGTAAATCCCACTGTGACAAGAAAAGATAAACCATGACCTACTTGTTACTATTAGCCTGCAATGACTATTTATTCAGGTTGCATGCTGCTGGTAAACAGCTGCTTCAAAAAAATAGTTGTCAGTGCTCCACTAACATCTGACTGAACACTAACATGCAAATTGACTATTTGGGGACCAGACCTCAACTATTCTCTAGAAAGAAGCATCTCATGTTCCATTTTCATCAGTATTTTCTAATGAAGATTTCTAGTTTCAACAGTATTGCTGACAAAGAATACAGAGACCAAGCCAACTGCTAACACGCCAAGCAAACAGGTTGGTGACACAGTGAGGTAGTGATACTTATCACTGCAGTGACTGAGCAGATGAGAAGTTAGTTACAGCCTTCCTGGTTGTCTGTAAACTCCTTTTGACCCTTTTAAAGAATCTGAGTTTACAGCTGCAACCTGCCAGACATCTGCTGGGAATTTAACACTGCAGAGAAGAGGCAGTCTAGAAGGTTCCTAGAGTGTATGGATGATAGTTTCTTATCCCAGCTGTTACATGAGACCACTGGGGTGCAGCCCTGCTTGACCTGCTGTTCACAAACAGAGAAGGGCTGGTGGGAGATGTGGTGGTTGGAGGCTGCCTGGGGTCCAGTGACCATGAAATTACAGAGTTTTCAATATATGGTGAAACAAGGAAGGGCATCAACAAAACCTCCACACTGGACTTCCTAAGGGTAGACTTCAGTTTATTTAAGGAA
>WBNM01042374.1:187426-200818 GCA_013399055.1 Ramphastos sulfuratus | reverse complement strand
AAGCCGGTGAGGGGCCTGGAGCACAGCCCTGTGAGGAGAGGCTGAGGGAGCTGGAGTTGTTTAGCCTGGAAAAGAGGAGGCTCAGGGGTGACCTCATTGCTGTCTACAACTACCTGAAAGGAGGCTATAGCCCGGTGGGGGCTGGTCTCTTCTCCCAGGCAACCAGCAACAGAATGAGGGGACACAGTCTCAAGCAGTGCCAGGGGAGGTCTAGGTTGGATATTGGGAGGAAGTTCTTCACAGGGAGAGTGATTGGCATTGGAATGGGATGCTGAGGGAGGTGGTGGAGCCACCATCCTTGGAAGTGTTGAAGAAAAGCCTGGATGGGGCACTCAGTGCCATGGTCTAGTTGACTGGATAAGGTTGGGCGACAGGTTGGACTGGATGATTTTGGAGGTCTCTTCCAACCTGGTTGATTCTATGATTCTATGAACTTCACAGTAGAATGCGCATCCTTACTTCAAAATTCTGTGCATGTTCTGCTCACAGATTTAAAATGAAGTACTGTGGTATGAACGAACTTTTTTCAACTCCACCTCTTCTTTCCTACTTATTTCTTCTATTAAAACTGACTAAGATTTTTTTTTTCTCAATACAGAACTCTGGACAAAGAAGCCTTTTATTCACTCAAGAACTGAAGCAGTCTATGAAGCAACTGTTTTCTGCATTTCTAGAAACACTGAGACGAGTTTTGGCAGGAAAAGCCTACTCCCAAAACCAAATATTGGGGGAGGAGCAGGAAAAACTCCTGAACAAGTTCTGCTTTCTTCTTAAGCCACAGGTTGGTAATATTTTCCCCTCACACCAAATATGAAGATCCTAAAATTCTTGTTCACTACCAATATTCCCAGTAAACTGTCTTGAAAAAGCTAACCAACTTTTTATTTTAGTAGAGCTCTCCTAAATTCCTTCTCAGTCAATGACAACAATTAAAATTTCCCACTCAACTTCTCTAGAACTTTCTATACAAGATCTGAGTTGCAGGAAAAAAACCAAACAAATGTAGTAAGGAAACCAGTTCATCATTACTACTAAATGCAAACATACATGTGTCCACTCAAACAGGTATTACTGCTTACACTTTCAAAGCACTTACCACATCACACACTCACTAGTTCAAGTGTTTTACAAGAGACCTCCCTTTTCACATACATTTTTGATGTGTCTTTCACATGAAAGCAGAGAAAGGCTCCACTTCAGGTTTGTATACCTCGAATGTTACACTGCTCTCACAACTGAGGTAACAGAAGACAAAAGGAAGTAACGCTATGAATCTAAACACTTTAGAGGTACAGAACTGAACAATGAGTTCCTACGGAAAGCAAAACAAAAGCAGATACTCATTTTCATCATCAGTTCATAAAACCAAAATGAAAATGCTTCTTTGTAAGATCTAAACCATGACTAGGAATGCATGTTGAATGTGTTGGATATTGATTTGTGTACTACGTATTTGCTGACCTAGGAAAATTCAAACATATACTGGAGAAGAGAGCCAAGACAAATACATAGCTTGGCTGCATAGAACAAGGGGTTGATTTGTTTTAACATAATTTACATTCAAGTGTCTTTGAGAGATCCATGCAAACTGTTCTAGAATAGTCCCCTAAAAATGTCTTCAGAGATACTTACTTTTTTTCTGCAAGTTACAGGAATTCAGCCGACTTACTTAGAAAACAGAATTTAGTGAATGCCATATATCTTCATTGGAAGCTGAAAGTGCTTCCAGAAAAACCTAAATAACATTGAAGATTCTGGAATACAATTTTTTTTTCATCCTACTCCTTTCAACTTTCAATAGCAGTCCACCAACTACATCTATTCATCTTCCACAACTATATTTAAAACACATGTAAGACACAGCACTGACCTACTGGTGTAATCACTAAAATTTGCATCATTTAACCATAGGGTTCTTCTACATGATTTTATTAACAATCAAGAAAAAATTAGTTCTCTGAATCTCATCCTAGATTAAAATAAGGAAACAAAGAGTTCATGACTTCCAAAGTCTTAAGTGTGACTTGTAATAAAGTGACAGGATTATTTGTTTAAGCAATATCTATACCTTACATAAGCTCTCACCTGCTGTTTGTTGCCTTTACGTGTTAACATGACAAATGGCATTGTGTCTCCAGATTCCGACTCTCCATCCCCACCTCCAAGTGGGGGCCCCTTCTTGAGCTGACTTTTGAGATGCAATGGAATAGCAACATCCAGCTGATGTACTTTAACAGATTCACCACTCCGTTGCTTTTAAACAAAACAAAACAAAAAAAAAAAACAAACACCAAGTAAGAAAATTCCATCAATGATCAAATCTTAAAAATGTCAAGGTGGCAACATTCACATTTTCATGACTGAGAAAAAGTTTAATCTACCAGAAAAACAGAGTAATATATAAATAAATGTGCTAGGCTTTATTACATTTTCCCCTTGGTTTCCTTGCTTGTGGAAAAAAAGTTACAGGACAGAATACTTTATATGCTGAAGAAATTTTGGATAACCTTTTAAAGAAAAGAAATCCAGAGGCTTGGTTAGACACATTTGACAATGGACACTCTACATAAAGATTTTCTTTTTAGCATCTAAACGTATTCATCATAGTCTGTTATACACAATATTAATTACTTACCAGGTGTGACAAAAAAAAAAGAGGATTTAAAGGATACATAAATTTAAATATGGCTACATTTTCATTACTTTGAAACCTAGGCTTGGATAATCTAAAGCCAGAAGTAGTGTGTAATATCTGATGCAATTATTATCCATCTAGTAAAATATATGGCAGCATATGTCTTACAGTCACTGGGTAAACAATACAATTAACTGTTTTACTACAGCTACTTAACCAAAGATGTCAAATATGGAGAATAGGCCACAACTAAGACAAAACAAAATCCATGTTCTTCAGTGTGGTAAGCTAAGCATTAATCACTCACGTAGTTTTAAAAAATAATCTAATACAGTCAGCTCTACCACAGAGTACACTAATTATAGGAAGTAAATATTTATACCTGAAGATTTTCCAGCATCATTTTATCCAATGCCTGAATAAAGTCCTCATCTTCTGCACAAGGGACATGCTTAAGTCCTCCTCCTTTAATCATTACTTCCTATTGGGGAGGAAAACAAAACTTTGATTACATTTGTTTCAGAAATACGAATATTTGGCCTAGACATAAGTGGGAAAATGTCCTTATTGCTTCCATATGATACATAATCAAAAGCTTTAAAAAAACCCCAAATGTTACAGAAATCTCTTCAGCCTGGATTATTTCCTTGAAGAACTACTTCCTGATTTTTATTTTATGGTGGCCACTCAAAAATTTCTCACATCATAGCATCTGTGTACAGAGGTGTATGTACACATTCTAGATATGGCAGCATTACAAGGAAAGCTCTCTATCACTACCACATCTCATCTAATTATTTTCTCCTGTAAGTCCATGAAGATAAATAGTCTTTTCAGGACAAGTACTACTCTTTTGTTGTCATATTGTGCTTTTCAAATATTGAAATGTTATAGAGCAATGTAGTAGGGTGCTGACCTAAAACAATGTTTTAGTATGTACTTCAATTCAGCCTCAACTGGATGGGTTCTTTTCCTACAGATATAATGATCTGTCAATACCAAATTCATATTTAGGAATTTCTCCAGTTCTTGGTTTGTCTCCTTTTCAGTTCTGATATATAGTGAAGTGTAATTAATTCACTTTGTTCTATCATATCAGTTTGTTACCATTGCTGGCATTGCAAAACCATTGTTTATGCAACCTATTCCTGTGAAAGTGCACAGTCCTGTGAAAACATGTAGTAGTAAAGTTGACTGCATAAACATTTGCAGAAGGTAATAACAGAAGTTTGAAAACATAAAAACAAGCTCTGAAGTATACTTCAAAGAACAACAGGGAGTATTCTTGCTGTGTTTTCTCAGATAAGTTATGAACGACATTGGCAAAAAACATTCAGGGAAGAAAAACAAAGAGTCAGAAGTCAATTCCCTTATCTGAAACTACAATACATACTGTATTCTCCTCATCAGTTTCATTTTCCTTATTGGAGTCTGTAAGGTAATCTGTGTTCTCCTCCTCCTCCTCTTCACCTTCTTCCTCTTCATTGTCAGAGCCCTCCTGAAACATTCAATGAATAACTTCTGATGGTTTTAAAACAAGAGAGCACTTGCATCTGATTTCTCTCATGTACGTTTTCTACCCTCTCCCCATCCAAACCTGTTCACTTCAGTTCATTCCTAGCAGATGTGCTTGCTATGTTTTGTATTTAATGTTTCAGTCTGAACTCACTTAGCTTCATCTGACATCTTCAGAAACACAGTAGAACACAGGGAGCAATGACTGATACACCAGCTGGTTATGCTGCCACTCAGAGGAAACCAGCACACTGGAAGAACAGACTAACAGCAATTCAAGAACTTCAGTGAAGAGAAATGCAAAGTCCTGCAACTGAAGAGTTACAATCCCATTCACTAGGACAGGCTGAAGGCTGCCCATGCAAAAAGGAGCTTGGCAGAGAAGGACCTGGCATCCTGGTGGAAGAGTGAGCAGGAACCAGCAATGTACCCTTGCAACCAAGGCAGCTGACTGAGCTGCATTAGGAAAAGTGCTGTCAACAGCACAAATATGTAGACAGGTCAAACGAGGCCTTACTGCCTTGCTGAGCACTGGCAAGACACAACTGGAGTGCTGCACCAAGCTTTGGATTCCCCAGTACGAGACAGACATACTGGAACAATTCCAGCAACAGGCCGTGAAGATGATTAAAGGACTGCAGCACCTGTCATAGGAGGAGAGGTTCAGAGGTGTCATTGTTTAGTCTAGGGAACAGAAGGCTCGGGACTAGGGGACATCTTCTCAGCATGTATAATGCTTGAAAGGATGGAGTGAAGAAGATGGAGTCAGACTCATAAGAGTCTGGTGTTCAGCGACAGATCCAGAGGCAATGGCTACAAGATGAAAAATTTCATTTAAGTGTAAGGAAAAAAGCCTTCTTCACCGTGATAGAGTGAACACTGAAACAGGAGCCTCCATCCCTGAAGACATGCAAAACTTGATTGGATATTGCCTCAGGCAACCTGCTGTTAGTTGACCCTTCTTTGAGCGAGGAAGCATTGACAAGATCTCTAGAGGTCTCTTCCCAACTCTCCAACCATTTCAGATTCTACTCTTATTAGTTTGTTGGGCAAGGCACAAACCCATACAAACTTCAGGAACTTTAGTACTGAGAAATGAAGGCTGAAAGAAAGCTTAGTGGTAAACCAACCAACCCAAGTATAAGGAGAAAAAGGTGTTTCCTATTTCCTCAAACTCCTTTTCTGATAAGGTTACCACTATTACGTCAACTTTGCTGTGTCATAGTGACAAGTTAGAATTTCTATGTACCTGTCTTTTTTTATTGGCTCTGCTATTTCTTATTCAAAATATTGGCACAGTAAACAAGGAAAGTTGTTATGCTCCATAAATCTCTTCTTTAGTCAGATCATACAGGCATACTCTGACCAACTGGTACTTTTCCTACATGACTGAGTTGACATCTAGTCAATACATTTGCTTCTACAACAGATAAAGAAAATTAACTGAAAGTGTTTTCATGCCAAAAAACAAAAAGCATCATTTGTTGAGAAGCAGCATGTACCCTGAGCACCTTCTGCCATAACTTCTCTGAAATATGCCCCAGACACTGCATTGAGTTTTCTATGTATATAAACCAGATGGAAACAGCCTCAAAGCTCTGATTGGGCTGTGCACAGCCACATTTCACCTGCTACCTCTGGGAAGGGTTATAAAAGGGTTTTGGAAAGTAACCAGTAATCAAAACATTGATTATTCATTCTTTTTATGAGAAGCACAGTAAATTACTAAGTTCACCTCTTCTTCTGGCTCATTTACTTCACTTTCATTTCCAGATTGCTCCTCTGTCTCTGCTCCACCTTCCTCCTCCTCTTCATCCTCTTCTAGATTCTCTCCTTCTGTAATGGAATCTTTGGATTCTTTGTCATTCACAATTCCTACAATATGGGAAAAAGAGAAAGGATTGGAATTAGAGCAGAATTAGAGCACATACAACCATTCAAGTTTTTTTAATATAAATATATACACACACACACACGCGTTCAGATCAGAAGTCTATTTTCACTGGATACTAAAACTTCCAGTGGTTGTAATGGTTTCTAACATTTAACTTCTGAATAAAACATTTTCTGTATGGTTACTGTACATGTAAAGGGTATGCATTTCCCTGCCACAAAAGAGGAAAACACTCTCCATAATGTTTTACATCTCCCATAGGAGAGCAATAGAGGACCTGCACTGGCACAAACTGCTTCAAAATATCGTTAAACTAAAAGTGTAACCTTACTGAAGCATACACTGAAATACAAGTACTAAATTACAGATGCTCTGTGAATCTAGCAGAACCCAGAAGACACCAAGTCTCTGCAGTCTGAGTTTTGGTACCTCAAACTACTATCAGTTAACAGTTTTGAAACAAACTTTTTTTTTTTTTTTCCTCTGTAATAAACCTTTCTGATTCTTTTCTCCAAGGCTGCACTTGAACCTGTGAGGATGCAAGTGCCTAAAGCCTGTAGGAAGTCAGAGTCTTATTCAAAAGTATTATCCAGTGTGCTCATCCTACCTGCAGACAGGATTAACAGTTCTTTCACTGAGTTTTAGTTCATTTTGCGTTTTCCTTACAGACCTGCTTGCCATCTCTATCCTTTAAGACACTTCATTTACTCTGTAGAGTATCAAGTGTAGATCCCTGAACCTCTGCTTTCTTTCAGTAAGGTATCCTTCTATTTAATATCCTTACCTAAAGATTCTCATAGTAGTGGAAATGTAAAGTTTCATTTCCTTTCAGTGCTTCAGTGTCCAATTTAGTCTTAGATACAGAAAATATTATTAAAAAACATTTAAGAATTGAGCATGGTTCTCATTCAGGAAAAAAGTCATTTAGAAAGCAGCTACTGAAAAACATAACTAATCAAAAATACCCCAAACCCTAAACTTCCAGCACACACTGCTGTTCTCATACTGTTTTTTTGGATGGTTTGACTGTTGTTTGTTTTTTGTTGGTTTTCTTTTTTTCCAATTTTTACAATGCCACTTAATTCTCCAGAGGATCATAGTTTGAGCTAGGAGAAAGTGATGCTAATGCAAGCCTTCTGCAACACAGCTGATCCTAACCAGTAATTTTTCTAAGGTTTTACTAAGGAGTCAATATTGTCACCATGGCCTTTGTCATTCACATTTTGACATTATACCAACCACACTTAGGGGTGGCCATTAATGTGAAGGGTTTTGGCCAGCAAATGAACACACCAGCTCTGCTCATGGCATTCTTTGTTCTCTGCCACATGCAAAGAAAAAAAAAATGCAGTAATGCATAATGATAATGATGATCAGAGAGCTGGAGCAGCTCTGCTATGAGGACAGGCTACAAGAGTTGGGGCTCTTCAGCCTGGAGAAGAGAAGGCTTCCAGGAGACCTTAGAGTAGCCTTCCAGTATCTGAAGGGGGCCTATAGGAAGGATGGGGAGGGACTATTTACAAGGTCTTGCAATGACAGGACGAGGGACAATGGGTTTAAAGTGGCAGAGGGGAGATTTAGACTGGATGTTAGGAGGAAGTTCTTTCCAGTGAGGGTGGTGAGACACTGGCACAGGCTGCCCAGAGAAGTTGTGGCTGCTCCCTCCCTGGAGATGTTCAAGGCCAGGTTGGACAAGGCCTTGAGTAACCTGTGCTAGTGGGAGGTGTCCCTGCCTATGGCAGGGGGTTGGAACTAGATGATCCTTGAGGTCCCTTCCAACCTTACCATTCTATGATTCTATGATAATTCTTAAATCCAGATTTGGAATAAACAGGTGGTTTGGTGCGTATCAGGGGTTTTTTTTAACCTTTTTTCTGCTTCACCTCTAGATGCCTTTATATCTGCATACTGCACCTCTTGAACAGCCAGGTATCTACAAAAGACTTGCTAAGATCACAGAGATCAGCTTTAGAAGATCAATTTTTAGAGCTATGTTTAAATGAGACAAAACTCAGAAACAAAATTAATTATATATGTTTTTATAATAATTATTGAGCATTTCATTTGCATGAAGACACACACACACACACTTCCTCCTTCATACTCCAAAGGTTCCAAAGAATTTTTCTCCTTATTTGTAAATGCTGTGCTGCTCAAAGTACTATGTGTTGCTCAAAGACTATGCTAGAGTCTCTTTTGAATCACTCTGTATTCTCACCAGTACAAAAAAATCAGTGGAGCAGCACAGAAATCAACAATCAGTCCCCAACACAAGGTCTGAAAGCAGCAAGTCACCACACTGCTGTGCCTAGAATTACACTGACGAAAAGCTAAGTACACTACAGTCTTCAGCAAACAACCTCAGTGTTATTGGCCATGGAACTTTGAGGACAAACTGATCAAGAATTGCAGTTTCACTACAGCTTTTGCTGACATACTAAAAAATAATTTCTTTCAGATACGATTTCACTTATCACAGGATGTCAGGGGGTGGAAGGGCCCCAAAGAGATCACTGAGCATAGCCTCCAAGAATCAGAAAGGTGGATTACAACCTTCCTGTTGTCAAAAAGTCCTGATACGAGGACTAGGAACTAACCCAATCTATAACAATCTTTAATAGCAAGAAATGAATATTAGTATTAAGAAACACATTTTGGGGGCAGATGAAAAGGACATAACCCCATGTAGTAAAGGTTGTGCTGCTGATGGGCTCTGCTTGTGACAAAGCAAAGAATAAAATGTTCTCCAATGTTGCTCTCACGTTCGTTGACCACATCTCCCCCTTAACTACACTGTTAACTCCCCCTTAACTACACGTCCACGTTTGGACGTGGCACTTGGTGCCATGGTCTAGTCTTGAGGTCTGTGGTAATGGGTTGGACTTGATGATCTTTGAGATCTCTTCCAACCTTGCTTATACTATGATACTGTGAATCCAACTGTTATAGTGGTTCAAATAAAAGTACTTACGATGTGTATTAAGAAAGTGCTGAGCATCTTCCAAAACAGTATTACCATTTCAGTAACCAGCTGCAAGCTACTTCTTGGTTATCATTTCGAAAGCATAACAGTTCATAATTTATATCACATCATAAGGATATTTATCTTTATTTGACTTGCCTTAATATTACCTACCTAATAAGTGAATTAAATCCACAGTGTATTAAAAAAAAAAACTCCTCTTAAAACAGAAGTTGCAACATTTTATCTGGCAATTACACATATTAAGATCACTGGATTAAAAGAGTATTCTTAAAAATTTAACTTGTCTGACTAGATGAAGTACTATTAAGGCTCTAATTAATACTTATGAAGTGTAAAATTTGCATATAAAAGCTTTCTATGAGAAAGCTTGTCTTCAAATAAAAACCAAAGATTAGAAAACAACTCAATTTAATTAACAAATCAACATAGTAGTAGCCAATAAATATTATGAACTGATATGTAGAAGAGTTTTAAAGGTTAATATGATGGCAGTTTTAGATACAGACTAACCAGTATTTTGTGAGATGAGCTATGCTGCAAGCCCAACTTTTTCTCCTGAAATTGATTTTTAACACAGCAAGATTTATAGAGATGTAACTTAGAAAGAATGGCAAGCTAGCACAGAATGTAGCCCACAGATACATTTCAAGAAGAAAAAAAAACCTTTCGCACACCAAATAAAGCCCTAATATACAAAAAGGAAATCATTCTCTAGTATCTACTGACATGTAAAGACCATTTCCAATTATTCCAAAGGAAGTGTAAGCACCCAACAGTGTTTTAAAAGCAAAACATGTTCTCTTTTATTGCTGTCTTACACTAATGCTCACTTGGACACTGCTGCTTTAGTCGAATCCAGAACTGGGGAAGGAACATAGAGTTGCAAGTAATCAACCTACCAAAATGACCAAGTCCATTTCCATCAGTGCTTGCCAACCAATAGATTCCAGTAATTAAGTGTGCAGACACTTGTTGCTTTTTAATAGAGTGTTTTCTAAATTTTTCTGATTAAATTCAGTTTTCTTCCTCAGCATTTGCACCATACTACTCCATACGCTAATAAATCTATATGCACATATACATACCCTCTCTCCAAATACTATTATTATGCTAATAGTAATTGCATTGACTCTTCAAAGGTCTCTTCCAGCCTCAACAGTTCTGATTCTGTACTGCTTTTTTTTTTACCCACCCAATCACTTGAGTTATGGGGATTCAATATCTCTGTGATGACCAGAAAAATGCAAAGTCACAAAAACTTTTATCACAAGTATAAAAAGATCATAATGCCATGAGAATAACAGTAGTTACCTATCATCATACAAAAGTAAATTTTCAGAAATACAGGAATTGTCAAAGACTTCACTCCCCTTGCACATTTCCTTACCTAATTTTATTAAGAATTCTCGTTCCAAATCTTGCACTTGTCTGATAGCTTCTTCCAGAGAATTGCAGAGCTTTATCTTTGGTCTCAGCAGTTCCAGTGTATCACTGATCATATAGTCTATGTCTATAGGAAATGGGTGATCTTTTGTCCAAACATCCAGACTTTTTTTCCACCAAACATACCGCTAAAAATTAATAAAATACTCAAAATAAATTACATGTACACTAGAGCATTCATAAAGCATTTGACTTTAGAAGTTTATAATGCCTAGCTATGCTCATACAGTAGAAAATGTAGACTATTTCATGCCATTATTAGATATTTTGGTATCTCTAAGCATTAGCTGGTAACAGACAGGATTCTAAAAGTCATACTGCTAGAAAATGGAAGAAATACCCAATGGACTCACATTATTGTGTTAAAGACATCTACAGAACTATACAAAATTTAGTTTAGAATACCTGAAAATACACAAGGAAGCAATCAAGCTTTCGTTTGCTGGATCCTCTGTCAAAGTACTGCCCACAGGTATCAAGGATAGTACAAACTAGCCTGATTCTGAAAAGATGCTCTGGAGGGTCCAGTGGACTAGGACTGCCATCAGGGTTCACACCAAATGATGTGAAAGAATACAGAGTTCGAAATATTACAGCCGATTCCACCATTCGGTAATTGTAAAGCTCCCCCAAAAACTTGGCACTGCTGATCCGACGCTGATTAAACTTTGGCTGGTTAACCTTTATCAAAAAACAACAAAAAAATTGTCACTGTACCATGCAGACACAATGGAATCTTGGTAAAACGTTTGTTGCTTTTTTTTTTTTTTTTTTAAAGAAAAAAGCAGCATAAAATTTGATAGAATTTGTTATTTAAAAAACCTGGGTATGACTATGTATATTAAACAAAATTCAACATTAGAATGGAGTTATGAAAGCTGCTCAACTAGCAGTTATTGTGAAGTTTAAATAGATTTAGCATACACACTATCTTAAATCTACGATTCTTCCATGATCAGAGAATTCTTGTAATAATAACATCTATCAAAATAAGGACTAGTCTCCAAAGTGACCTCAATCTGACCACACTGTAGAAGAAAAAGTTTTATGTCCTCATTACGACAACAGGGGCACAACTGTCCTAGTTATCTTTGCAATTTTCTGTCTGAGTTTCTGGGGAAGTGTTTTTTTCTTATTTAAATGAACCTCCAAAACACAAACAACTAAGGTAAAAGAATCATAGAATGGTAAGGTTGGAAGGGACGTCAAGGATCATCTAGTTCCAACCCCCTGCCATAGGCAGGGACACCTCCCACTAGTACAGGTTACTCAAGGCCTCGTCCAACCTAGCCTTGAACACCTCCAGGGAGGGAGCAAAGGAGTCAGACAAAATCTGACAAAAAAAGAGTCAGACAAAAATCTTGAACCCAAGGATTCCTTTCTTTAAGCAAGATGGTTTTAGTGTTTTCTTTTCATCAAAAGTAGATGAATTAGCTTAGTAAGAATGTTGGCTGTTTACCTCCATTCCCAGTCGAATATCCTCTAGCACTCCATCCACAACATGAATTCCAACATCTTCCTGGTAAAGGACCAACCCTGCTAAGAGGTTGGCTACACAGTGGATACTATTATATTTCACATTCCAGATGTTGATCATACAGCATATAACATAATCTTTTACTTCTACATCCTGCCAAGGCAGCTTGCGCATCTGTCTCAGGACCTAGGTGAAATTTTAAGACAAGCTTAACATTTTTAGCAGGCAAAATACCAAGACAATCAGTTTTAAGCCCGTTTCTCATGGCTAGGATAAAACCCCTGTAAGCACCTGCAAGCAACCTCATTCTTTTTCAAGCACACTCCAAATGCTGTAGGTAACCAGAAAACTTCATATATGTAACACCCAGGTGCAGTTTTCTATCTAATCAAGCTGTCCAAATCTGTTTCCTTGCTCTTGCAGTCCGTGCTTAACTGTAGCTTTTTGTCTCTTACTCTAAACACAAGGTACTCAGAACAAAGATCCTCATTCCCTTCTCTGTTTGTTCAGCACTCCATGCTGTGGACAATGAAGGTCCATGACCAGAGCTTCTATGCAGTACGATAAAATAAACAAAACCACCTTAATCTGGGATACAAAAATGATCCCTCCTCCTTGCAATTAAAAAAATTATAACCCTCCCCAAAACCTCTGAAAGTTAGTACTACACCAATTTCAGTAAAATCTCTATTACAGATTTACCTTCTCTGTGGTCACCTTGGAGAGATCCTTGTAAAGAAGCTTACGAATATATTCCTGCAAAGGAGGACGTTTTTTCTTCACAGTTTTTTCAGCTGGAGGGGGATTACAGTAGTAATAGGCATTTTCTACCATTGTAACATAGCGTGCATCAAGATGCATTGCTTGCTTTTTTCTCATCATTTGTTCCTGGAAATAAATGCAAATGATAGGTAAAAAGATGTTAGCATACTACATTTTTAAGCCAAAAGCTTCTACAGTTTTGCTTGGGATAAAGGAAATATAAAAGGCTGCAGAAAAGTAAGTTAAAAGTTTGTGTAAAAAGAACAAACGCATAGATAGCGGTTCCAGGTTGCTATTTCCAAGGTCATTTTTCTGGACAATCTCTGTTTTTTATAATGGTTCACTCACTGTGAAAAAGGTTTCAGTAAAGTATTTAAAGTTTAACTTGAAATCTCCATGTTATTGTTCAGACAAATGGTTAAAAAGATCATGAGCTGCTACTCAAAACATGATTTTGTTTGGCTAAAATAGCTGAAATACTGATGTCTTCATGCAAGCATACTGAATCGTGAGTGGCAATCTACATTTCACATCAGTATGCAACTCCAGAGTGTTTACAGTGATGGTTCCATGGGGATTTTTAAACTATTTAGGCAGTGGTATTTCCCTTACTACATGCTCCAGTGTTGCCATTTACCCAAGCAGAATGGACTGCAAGAAAATTAGAAACTGGAATATAG